>JAQFXM010002082.1:0-26977 GCA_034693345.1 Entomobrya multifasciata
TCCTTAATAAACTCTTTAGCGTTGCTTATAACACGCTCATCCACTCGCTTCTCAAACACAGCTTGCTCGTAGATCACCTCACAGCAAGCGTCGAACTCGACGGGTACGACGTTGGCAATCACCCGTTTGACGTCGTCGATAGAGTACTCGAGTACGGGGTTTTCCAGCTCGAACGTTTGGAGTTCAAAGTCTTGGGAGCCTTTTATCTTATCACAGATGAACTTGAGGCCTTCTGATGTTTCTATTAGTTCGGAGGGTTGGAATTCGCCGGTGCTATGGGGACAGAATTAAAAATTATATTGTGTTTAAATGTTAAATCATATGCTTAATTCTACTCACGCGACATCAACCCTCGCCGGAACAAACTTGAAACTCTGCGTGTCGTCTTCAATGACTAGTTGACCTGGTACGAACCGCTTCTCGTTGTTTATCTCCATTACCTAAACAAACAGTTGCGATTAGCTCCAAATTCAATTAAACAAACAAGTTAACTTGTGTACCAACCTGCCCCGGGCAAAACCGCTTAACCCCCCCAACCTCAACAACCTGCCCAACAGTAAAATGCCCATCAACCCACTGCCCCGGAACGAACCTCTCCCCCTCCCCATCCTCCACCTTCAACACCTCCCCCGGCACAAACTCCCCATTCATCACAACCCCCCTATCCAAATGATCCCCAATAACCTTCCCTTTAATCTCGCCGCTATTCCCCTCATCCACACAATCCACCACACTCCCATCCCTACACAAATACTTGACTACAGGAACGACTTGGTCCATGTTCACAGAGCAGAACGTCACCGCGTCGTCGTCGACTTCCATTAATCCTTCGACGTCGGGTACGGCGAGGGATGAGGGTGGGGTTGTGATGCTGGCGGTGGAGACTTTACGCTTTACTTCTTCGAGTTTTCCTTGGACGGATTTTACTTTGATTTGGTCGGGGTGGATCTTTTCGGTGGATTTTATTTGGTCGAGTTCGGCTTTTTTTTCTTTTTCTTCGAATACGTGGGTTAACAGGGCTATGGAGCCGCGGCGTTTTCCTATCTTTCGTTTTTTTACGCATTTTAGGCCGGTTCCTGGGATGACTTCTCCGTGGAGGTTTGATTTTCCTGGATAAGTAAGGGTGCATTTAAATTGGCATTTTTGAGTATTTTTGTAAATTTTATGGGGGTTTTGAGTAGCGTGGTGGGTTTAGAGAGATTTTGAGATTGAGATTAGGTTGGTGAACTTGTAATATGTAATTTGACAGTGAATCGCGTGCCTTTAAAATGAAGTGGGAATTAAATCATTTTAACGTGGGTTGTTATTGGCTGTTTTGACAGATATAACTTGTTATTACATATTTTGGCAACGTCATTGGTTTTGAATTTACTATGCAATTGTGGAAATTGGAGAAATTTCAGAGAAAAATCGGAAAAACTTTTTTGAATCATATAAGCGTGTAAATCTAAAATCATTTTGATATTTTTAAATTGATTTTGAATGATTAAAATGACGATTTTTAAATTAAATCTAATTTTTCATGAGTTCTCAGTACAAAGATTTCATGAATCTACAAGATTTTGCACTAATAACTCTTCGATAACTTAGAGTCACTAATGTACTTAAAATTGAATTATCATTTGATTTTAAATAATTAATAGGGTTCATTCTAAGTTTTCAACAAAGTTTGTCTACAATTTTTTTCATCTTTAAATCCACATTTAAATTGAACTCTAAATTTTCATGAGTTATCAACAGTAACTTCTACAGTAATTGTAGTCATCAAGACTTATGAATTTACAAATGTTATCGTTATCACCAATAGCTCTAACAAAATTTGGAGTTAATACACTTAACTCATGAAATGTCAAGAGTTGTTCATCTCAATCCCATACCTCCAAACACAACCCCACGCAAACCCCTCCCCCTCAACTCAACTCACCAAAAATAAGATTATCCTCCATGACCTCACTCAACACATCCAAATCATACTCCTTAACCTTATAGTTATACTTAAACCCAATCGTATGATTACTAATCTGCACATCAGTAATGATCCCTTTACTCATCTGCATCTCAATCTCATCCGGAACCAACAGCACCTTCGAGTCCAACACGTAAAAGTACTTTTTATTCACCTTCGAGCTAGTCACTGGAGTAATGAACTGAAAATGCTTGTACTTGAACAAGCTATTCCGTGTAACCTGACACTTTGACACGTGATTACAGTCCAAGTACCCTTTAATCGGGATATAATTATGGTTCGGGTTAAAGTTTGACGTGATCCGACACGAGTTTGTTCGGTACTTTTTCGCCTCTGCTGGGGATATAGGGGGGAGCATGGGGAAGAAATGGTTGGTTTTAGGGAGGCCACGGGTGTGGCCTGTTATTCGGCAGAAATTCGACATTTTGAAGGTAGTTGGGGGTATCGCTGATTAAAATTTGATTCAAAATTTGTATACACTATTCCACAGGTTTTTCGTGTGCTCAACAACTCATGTTTTTTCGTGTGCACGTAAAAAAATCACAGGCAAGTAACCAGGTAAAATTAACACAAAAAAGAACAAGAATCACAGGTTTCGATATGTAAAAACGTTCGAGAAAAAACACAAATTCCTTTTGGCAGTTAAATTCCGTGTAACCCTGCTTGATCAACAAGTTAGCACGGTACACTGAGAAAGCTGCGATGACGAGAAAAGTGAGAGGATGAAACACCGTGTCACCACGATCATAATCATATCGATAACTTTTTACGGGTTTTCAAGGATATACAAGGTGGTGAGTCACGAGTTAGAACTTCTTGTATTGGCGTGTGCGTAGAAAATTTTAGCGTGATAATTTTCTGTTTACACAAATTTTTAGAAATAAATGCACGTGCGGTTGTTAAATTTAATATGCGTGATATGCGAGAGCGATATAACTTGTGTGTGATTCGTGAAAAATATGAAAGACCCACGAGTTTAAATGGCTGGTGCGTTTTTTTGCATTGTAAAAAAAGAAATAGATAATACCTTACCTTCACGTTCGAGAATTTTTTTGTTGTTGTGGTTTGCCCTTTTTTCACTTGGGATGAATTTTTTTTTACACACGGTTAAGTGGAAGTTGAGAGGTGATTTTTGGGGTATATACGTAAAGGTGTAAAGAGAGGATATGAGATAAGGATGTATACAGGTTTTGGCTGATTTTTTTTGGGAATGGTTTTTCCTGTGCGCGTACTGGTTGGGGTTTGGTGTATCATTGACGGAACGAAACGGAAGGAAACCCAAAAATAGAAATTTTTCTGAAAGAGGATTTTTTTTACGTGAGTGCAGTTTTTTATCCTTGAGCAGTGTGTTCGAGAGTGTATTTGGTAGTAAAGTGTAGGAACCAGGAAGTTGTTGAGAGATGGGTTGTCTGGATTTTCGGGGTTTTTGGGGAACATCTGGTTTGTCTGGTTTTTTGGGGAGAGGAAGTTAAGTTATGAGTTATTGGAGGGGGTTATCGGGATGTTTTATGATTTGGTGTGTGGGGTGGGATTGGAGATGGAGATTTTTTTATAGATGGGTGGTCTGGAGTTTTGGAAATGGTAAATGTTTGGATTGGTTGGTGTATATTTTTGCCAATTTCTGCATCTGATTTTGGGTGTATCGGAGCGATGGTCATTAAGTTCGTTTTAATCGGGAGATGGGATCGGGGAGAATTTTGATGTAAACATGCATGTTTGGTTGAGCGAGAAGTGAGAGCTAGGATGTGGTAGCGTTTGTCTGTACAAATGTCGGTTTGAGATTTGGGGAATTATTTAAAACTAGAATCAAGCTGAGATATAATTCAAAATTAGTAATTTAGTAATCATTTTGGTGACGTTGTTTAAAATCATGTAAATCATAAATACTGGAATTTCAGAAGATAAGCACGTTAACTCCGGATACTTTAATAGTTATTCTTGATAACTCTAGTGATTTCATGAGTTAAAGCATATTGACTACAATTTGATTCAAGTTACTGATGATAGCTCATGAAAAATTAAGAGTTAAGCCTAAATCATCTCGTACAATGAGCTAAACTATAATTCCCACAATGGCCCCAATAATTACTTTCCACCCACCCGCTACATCCCCACACCATCTTCCCCACACACCAGCCTCAATCCAAACTAAAACTGATGACATAACCAGAAATGACTCCATTTTTATGACTCATAACATCACTTCATACACAAGTGCGTAAGAGAACCCCGTGTGGGAAGAAACTATCAAGCATACTGCTCGAGATATCTATAAAACCGCCCTCACAAAAAAACTGCTCATAAACCCCGTATTTCACACACGCAGGTGTGATGTTTGATCTTGTAACCGTTTTCACCGAACATCCTAATAATGTATGAAACTTTACTACTCTGACTCTGACCTTTTTTCATGGTAGCGTTTTGATTCGGTTGCGTGTAGTTTATTGGTGCATTCGGCTGTTTTTTGGATCGAGGTCAGAGATTTTTTTGTTAGAGATCCGGGAAGCTTGTTTCATTGAGCATTGAATGATATGAGAATGGGATTGCAGGGGAATGGATGAGTTTGTAGCAGTAGCATGATAATAAAGCAATTAAACGTGTATATAAAACGCTGCAGTTATCAGTTGAGCGCGCATGTAAAACGGTCAAGTGTCAAGATTGGTGACCATCACTCGAAGCATTCTGGCACGAGATCGTCACGTCATTGAGTTTATTGGGTTACTTGGTGGAATTTATGGGATTTGGTGCGATGGTTTTTTAGATTCGAGTACAACAATGGACGTTTGATTGTGGGTTGTAGTCGGACAGCTTTTTAACGTTTGGAATTAGCTGGTTTGAAAGGAGAAATCTAAATGTGAGTATCTTGCCATGCATCATCGTAAGTACATAACACACCATCACAGATTCCTCTTACTTCGCACTTGATTCCAGGAAATGGTATGAATTAAATTTTTACAACCTCATAAAAATCTGAGCTGGAGGTTTTCCAAGTTTTCATTCAGCAGACAATTAGCTTAAGATGCCCCATTTTTTCAACTAAATTACAAAGAATGGTTTCTAAAATATCACCATTCACAAGCAAAATCAATCAAATTGACCAATTCCTTTTGTTACTAAAATTAAGATGAACAAAATATAAAACAAAGTTATCCACATTATCCAGTATAAGTTCAAAGTTGGGAATAGTAGATATGGCATATTTACATTGGTCACATCAAGTCTTCATTTCAAGCTTTCTTAACAGTACGGCTAATCAAGTAAAAGACATTGACTGTAACATTAGTCACCTTTTGATACTTCTTATCTCTTACTTGGTAACACCACTAATGAAAACGAACTTGTTAGTACGTAGCTGAAAGCGTCAGCAAGTATTGACTTGTCATGTTTGTCCGTCTGTCTATGACTCGATGACTCGTTCAAATTAGGTTCGTGGGTCAATATGATGAAGCACCGAAACTTTCAGCATCCTAGGTCAAACCCCCAAGGTCAAAGTCTAAAGCTTCCAACTTAAAGTGTACATTTGAATAGCGCAATCAAAAGCTATTGTCAAGTAGATCACGAAGGATGAGATCTAAGGGTCAAGTTGACCTCATAGGGTCTGAAATCAGGGTCGATGGTCGATCGTATCAATATCAAAGACATACCATGTGACATATTCGAAAGCGTATTCCTCGTAAACCTTTGCACTTGCTTCCAGGAAATGATATGAATAAAATTAACACGATCTCATAATAATAATATAATCTGGAGGTTTTCCAAGTTTACATTTAGTTGATATTTGATGCTTACGTAAATTACTTTCCAAAGGAGAATAAAAGAACTAATAAATCGACAGCCTCTCAGGTTTCATTATCAAGTGTCGTTTATACCGCAAACGAATTAAATATTAAGTTAAAGTTGGGAATGATATTTAGTTACTTTAGATCAAGAAAACGTAAATTGCAAGTATCGAAAAATATCAAGCTGTAAAATGACAAGCCCAACGAGGCCACATGACTTATACCTCTCGCCGTAGATTATTCTATCACCAAATTGAATCATATAACTAGTCATATTTGTATTATTGATCTCAAATAGGACAACGCAGTTAAGATATTGAACTTAACAACCAGTCACCTCTTGATCATTCTCTTATCTTTTACTTGGTAAGACTACTTAAATGAATACGTATCAAGAGTTGTTATTACGAAGTTGAAACCGAAGCGTCAAGAAATTTACTTAACCATGTTTGTCCGTCTGTCTATGACCAATTTCTTTCAAATTTGGTACGTGACTCAATAGCGTAAAGAAACATTGATTTTCAGCCTCACAGGTAAACCCCAAACGTCAAAATCGAAAGTTTCCAACTTAATCAGTGTAAATTTGAATAGCAAATAGATCACAAATTTTGTGTCACTTTGAGTTGACCTCAGGTTCAGAAATCGGGGTCAGACTTATCAATATCAAAAATACACCATGTGACATATATGAAAGCATTTTTCAACAGATTTACATTGGTGATCATTGTCGCACTGTTTCAGCTACGTCGTTATGGCCGCTATTACAGCGGGTTTCAGATAAAAATGAATGCACACTTGTTCACTACACAACAACATTTCTGATCTAAAATGTTTTCAATCTTTCCACTGGACAAACACAACTCGGACGGTTTACTCACACCCGAACTCGTTCCAATCCACTCAACAATGGGCTGCGGGTCCTCATATATTGGCGTCCAATCGGACTACTTAGTAACGTTCCCATCAGTCACAACTGTAGGTTCCGCTCAACAATTAGCAGCGGAGTCCTTGAAGATTCGAACTGAAGCAATAACCCTGGCTTCTATCCCTGTTAAATTCATACCAAAAATAGGACCACTCGTTGTAGCGCTTATAAGTTTTGTAGGCACGACAGACTTTCATCATGTGAAGGACGACGCTCTCAAGGCTCAAATCTACAAAACAATCCTCCAAGACTCGTTAATCGAGTGCACTGCGAAAATTGACAGGATCAGTGACTCTCTGGCAAGGTTGAATCAAACGGGTCTAACTGACGTGCAAGTTCAAACTGCTATCAGTGATGGGCGGCTAACGTAAGTGTATAATTTACAGCACGTCACTAATCAATATTTTATAAAAATCAAATTTACCGTTTTCCCCCAGGGGTTTGGAACTCTACAGAATCATCACACACAAACACCACACAATCAACAACTACCCACTCGTTACCATGCCACTATTCATCCGAGTCATGAACATTTACTACGCGATCCTAAAACTATCTTCCTATCTGGACCCATCCACAAGTCTAACTTGCAACGAAGCGATTGAAAAACTACCTCAAGTCATACACTCATATGTCACAAGGTTCTTCCACGAAAGACTATCAAAAATTAGTAGAGGAGACCTCCGTGGTTGCAAAGAATGTCTGATCAACGACGAACCTTGGTTTGGAGCTCCAGGGATTCTTAAACATGATATTGTTCCTCCGAGGGCTCATACGCCTCCGATATGCACGTTAGTCGAGGTATTGCCTCGGAGCGAGTATTCTAGTTTGAAGGCGTTTAAGGAACGTTTAAAGTCGAGTTACTGTAGGTATTTCAAAAATGCCTTTCCTGTTGACTTCCGTTGTTAAGGTTTGAGTTTGAACCTGTATTTTTTACGAAGCAATGCAATATTTTGAATTTGTTTTATTAGTAGAGAAGTTGTGAGTTGAATTGATTATATTATCATGTACTTGTAATTTTGAAACGGGAAAATAAATAATAAGTATGTAAAAATAGTAATTTTAGTATTAACAAAAAGTGCTTTCGTTTTTTATTGATTTTTAAGGGTTCTTCAACAAAAGACTATCAAAAAATAGCGGAGGAGACCTCCGTGGCTGCAGAGAATGTCTGATTATGATTAACGATGAACCTTCATACTTGTACCCTAAAGTACTTGCTTTGACAGACATATACATAAATACAGCAGAGGTCAAATACAAAATCAGTAAGTACTGAAGCACATATTCAACCCGCTGATAATAGCGTTGATATTTTGTAATAATTTTTGAACAAATTGAATGCGTGAAAGCGTTTGTTTGTAAAGTATCATTTTTGCAATAAAAAACATTTATTATTTTGAATTTTTTAAAATAAGTTGACTCAGGTCATGTTAGGTCAAGTTTCCTGACCTTTACAAATACTCATAATTATAAGCTTTGGTAGTTGTGCATTCTTCTCAAATTTTTATTGAAATCCGTCAAGAACTATACATAGGAGACCATGTTAAAGTTGTGACCTTTTAAGTCCTCTGGGGACAAAGAGGTTGGGTCAAATCAACTGAAATTTTGTAATGTTTCTATGCTAGGACTACCTTACCAACAAATTAGAGCCCATTATTGTCATGTTGAAACTTTTTGACCTTTGACCTAAGCTTGACCTGGGTCAACCGATTTTCTGACCAACAAACTCGTGTATCGATTGGTGAAATCATATTTTGAAAATCTTGATTAGATTTTGAGTTATCGTGCAGACAGACGGACGGACGGAAGGACGGACAGATAGACAGACGGACGGACAGACAGACCATCCTGTATAACTTGCTTTGAAGTCGCAAGTTAATTACCCTACAATCACGATACATGATCGTCAGCAAGCAAGCTCAACAAAGACTTGACAAGCTTGCATGCAAGTTTTAAAGGATTATACAGATTAAGACATTGAATAAATCACCAAGTCAAATTTTGGCAAAATAGTGATCAGTATAAATGCTCAAAACTCGAACTCTTTTTCTCAGAACAAATTGGTAGAGCATAACTTTCCACAAATTCGATTATATGAATAGTAAATACGTCTTGATGACAAGTTTTTTTTAACACTTAAGGATAATACAGATTAAGACGGACATAACATCCAGTCAACTCTTGATACTTCTTATCGTTTACTTGGTAAGATTAGTAATGAAAGGTTATCAAGAGTTATTGCATATAAAAATCCACATAACAACCATAATTTTTAACATTTTTGATATAAAACGTTTTCCATCTTTATGCTAAACTAACTCGACGTTCGATTTTGGGGGCAGGGCCGGCAGGGGCCAACGTACAAAATGTTTATTATTTGTATCCAGTGTAAGAACTGTCTTAAAGTTAAGCATAAGTATTAATCATCATGAGTCATGATTTGTATTTCTCATCGTAGAATATTCTTTCACCATTCATTCATTCGTGTATGCAACTATTCCAGTTTTCTAATATGATGATATTATGATACGTATACAGCGATTATTTTCAGTATTTTTGATCTCAAACGTTTTACCCTGGCCAAATAAAACTGATCGTCCACTCGACAGTCCACCCATACCAAAAGCAATCCCCAAACAACCCGTTCCAAAATCCCCTCAACAATGGGCTGCGGCTCGTCATACATCGGCGTCCAACCGGACTACCTAGTAACGTTCCCTTCACTCACAACTGTAGGTTCCGCGGAAACCTTGGCAGCAGAGTCCTTTAACCTCCGAACTCGTGTGGTATCCCTGGCAGCCGTTCCCGTTAAATCCATACCAAAAATAGGACCACTCGTTGTAGCGCTTATAAGTTTTGTAGGGACGACAGACTTCAAGCATGTGAAAAACGATGCTCTCAAGGCTCAAATTTACAAGACAATTCTACAAGATTCGTTAATCGAGTGCATTGCGAAAATTGATAGGATCAGTGACTCTTTGGCAAGGTTAAATCAAACAGGTCTAACTGACGTGCAAGTCCAAACTGCGATTAGTGATGGGCGGTTAACGTAAGTGTATTGCCTACGATTTTTAATAATAGATAACGCGAAAGTGTAAAGAAAGCGTGTCATTTTGTTGCCATGTTCATTTGGTCGTTATAAAGCTTGAGTGATAGCGATGACGGAGAATATTTTACAAAACGTGTGATAATTAATGTTCTATAATTTTCAGCGCTTTGGAACTCTACAACATCGTCACCAATCAACACCACATTATCAACAACTACCCACTCGTTACCATGCCACTATTCATCGGAGTCATGAACATTTACTACGCGATCCTAAAACTATCTTCTTATCTAGATCCAACCACCACAGCAACTTGTAACCAAGCGATTGCAGAACTACCTCAAGCCATGTACTCATTTGTCCAGCGATTTTTCGACGAAAGACTATCGAAAATGAAGTGGGAGGAATGTCCCACAAACGGGAAGTAAGTAAACTGTACAATAAGAGATAAGTGTAAAAGTACGACTATTTAGTAATACTATTGTGTGATTGTAGAAGAAAATGTTGGATTAAAGACGAACCATGGGTTGGAGCTCCAGGAGTTATTTACTTTGGTCGTACAACGAGGCATGTACCTAGGACCTGCAAGTACGACCAAAATTATCCCCAGTTGAAATACGCAAGTTTGGACGCATTTAAGGAGGATTTAAAGTCAAGTTACTGTACACACTTTAGAAAAGCTTTTCCTGTGTATTTTAGTTGTTAAGGGCGATCAACGGAGAAAAGAATTCAACAAGTTTAAAATTGGCTTGCTTCATGAAGTTCCAGGAATTAATTTATTAAAGAATATAATGTCGTAAACTGTGCTATTTTCGTGCGCTTTATCCAGCTCCTCTTAAATTCATGGAGCGCGTCTTCATAACAACTTGGTTAGCAACCGTCGATGGAAACAATTTCGTGCTGTTGCCTGTTGCATATTGTTCTTTTTTTACAAATTTTACTCTTTACGTCATCCTTCTGTATGATTTATTCCTGTTACAGTTCTTAGGAATCCACGCAATGCAAAATAAGATTTAAAAAGTTAAAAATTAAAGCTGTGTAACTTAATTTGAATTTATGTTCATATATTCATATACCTATCATATTAAAAGGTGAAAAAAATACAATTGAAAACATTGTTTTTGTTGATTGATTGGAATTGGAACATTTTATATGCATCTATTTCATCAAAAGATTCAAAATTGCAAGTCATTTAAACAAAAACAAGTTTCCGTCTATCACGTGATTAATATCTAGATTAAACGTGATTAAACTCTCCCTAATTACTAATCGATGTGTTTGGCTAATGAATAATGACACATCAACTCGCATGTTGCCATGATCACTCGTTACAACTCACAACAATAACCCAACAATCACGATGAAGCGTCAGTAACCCAGCATAGCTCAACAAAGACATCCCAAAATTCTACACTCACTCGACTTACTCAACTCAAGTTGCAAGGCAGGTGCACACCAATCTACACTCCACACAAACCTTGCAAACGTCAACGTCATACACAAACAGCTGCTGTCAAAAAACAACCTCACAACTTTCTCTTTAACCCATATGCCAAAAGTAGTTGTAGCAAGAAATTAAACCCACAATTAAATCATGTCCGAAGACATTCCAACCTTAAAATCAAAGATCGCCGAGCTAGAAGCAGAGCTAGCGAGTTTGAAGCAGAATGAGCCTAACGCGAGGGTCAAGATTGACAAGATGTCGGCGGAGGTTAAGGATACTAACCCTTACAGGTAATGGGGATTTATTCATACTATTTTAAATGTAGTGGCTATTAACTAATTGTAATTTACTTTCCCAACAGCCGCCTGATGGCCCTCCAAAAGATGGGAATAGTGAAGAACTACGAGAGCATCCGATCTTACACAGTTGCCGTTGTAGGGGTGGGGGGTGTTGGGTCAGTTACTGCTGAGATGTTGACTAGGTGTGGGATTGGGAAGGTAAGCGAACGTAAAATTAAATCTTAAACTTTCAATTAAACCTGCAATTAACAACACCCTCAACCCCACAGCTCATCCTCTTCGACTACGACAGCGTCGAGTTAGCAAACATGAACCGCCTGTTCTTCCAACCCCACCAAGCAGGCCAATCAAAAGTGGACGCAGCCCGCTCCACCCTCTCGTTTATCAACCCAGACGTCCAGTTCGAAACACACAACTACAACATCACAGTCCCCGACTCTTACGACCTGTTCATCAACACGCTATCAACCGGATCGCTACACAACTCCCAAGTGGACCTGGTCCTATCCTGCGTCGACAACTTTGAAGCTCGAGTAGCAATCAACAGGGCTTGTAACACGTTGAATATCCACTGGTTCGAGAGCGGTGTTGCTGAGAATGCTGTGAGTGGGCATATCCAGTTTATCCGGCCTGGCGTCACTGCTTGTTTTGTTTGTGCTCCACCGTTAATAGTAGCGACTGGGGTGGATGAGAAGACACTTAAACGCGATGGGGTTTGTGCAGCGTCGTTGCCCACGACTATGGGGATTGTAGCGGGGTTGTTGGTTCAGAACACGTTGAAAAAGTTGCTTGGTTTTGGGGATGTGAGTAATTATGTTGGGTATAATGCGTTGAATGACTTTTTTCCGACAATGAGTTTGAAGCCGAATGAATCGTGTGATGATGGGGGCTGTGTTGCGAGACAGAAAGAGTATAAAGTTTATTTAGAGAGGTTGCCTAAACGGGAGGTAGAGGAGGAGGAGGAGGTCGCTGTTGTTCACGAGGAGAACGAGTGGGGGATTGAGGTGTGTGGGGAGAGTGGGGAGGTTGAGGTGAGTGAGGAGGAGAAGAAGCTGAGGGGACTTGGGTTGAAGCAGGCTTTTCAGTTTGCTGAGAAGCCGTTGAAGGGGGAGGAGCAAGAGATTGGTGCTGAGGAAACTGAGGAGGTGGATCTTGATGATTTAATGGCGAAGATGAAGAGTTTGTGATTTCTGATTTATTTAGCGTAATAAAAACATGCGTTTTGTACAAAAAAGAATTAGCGGATTTATTTTATTAGCATGCACACTCGTTAGAGTTGTTTTGGGTGTCGGGTGAGTCGTCTCCGAGTTGGAATGGGAGTTCGTCTGTTAACACGCTGTATTTAGCGAGTTCGTAGCGGGCTCGGGAGGCGTTCTTTATTTGGCGGGAGATGTCTGTGAACATGGACGTTATTCCTTGGTTTGATTTGCAGGATGTTACGTACATTGATGTTATCACGTTTGTTTGTTCGCTGGATGGGTCAGTTAAAGGGGTGATTAGGTAATTGCACTGATCATATCTTAAGTAGCATGAAATCAAATGTGTGAAATCTTACCAAAACTGCTCCATATCCCGCAAACTAACATGCTCGTACTCACGAGTGGAAGCACTTGACCTCGTTGATGACGCCCCGTTACCACCTTCGTGGTCTTCGAACTGGTCGTTGACGAGGTCGACTTTGTTGCCGCATAAGAACACTTTGCAGTTTTCTGCGTAGCTGGCCACTTCGATGAGGTGTTGAGCGAGGGAGTGGAACGTGTCCTGGGGGGATAAGAGTCATGGGTTAAGTTAATTTGTATTTAAAATTATAGCTCAGTTAACAATCATTTAAATTCTACTCACTGGATTATGCAAATCAAAGACTAATATGGCAGCCTCAGCGAATTTGTAGTACGACGAGGTAATCGAGGCCACTCGTTCCATTCCGCCAGTGTCCCAGAGCTGGATCTACACACGAATTCATCAGGTTTAACATTTCTATGCACCAATTAATTATACAATTCAATTTAAATCCCCATCTTACTTTGACAACATCACTCTGATCATCATGAACAAACGTGCGAGTGTAAAAGTCTAGTCCGAGCGTCGACTTCCTGTCTGTCGCGCTTGTGAACGTGTTGTTTGTGAACCTTTGGGAATATGCGGATAATTGGCAATTAGTCATTAATCACGAGAAATTAAAAGTCGCAAAAATTCCCAATTTACCTCCTAAACAGCGAAGTCTTCCCAACCCCAAAGTCCCCAAGCAATATGACTTTTTGCTCTGGAACGCGAGGTTTAGGTGGTGAGCTCCCTGACACTGATGGGTCGGTCATTATAGTGATCACAGTGATCAGTTCGATACCTTAAAACTTGTGTGCTTTGAAGTTTTAATTTGATGCAAAATACTGGACAAAAGTACAATCTATTCCAAAGCGTAGCCAACAACACAAACACACAAGACCTCTGCCTCTTCTGCCCCCACATCAAAAAATTTTCCAGCAGCTGAGCAAGTATGAAGACCTACGCTGCTCTCTGATGCTGCTTTGCATGAACATTTCACTTTTTTACACCCTTCCATGCTTCCCACTCACGTAACAGATCACGTCAAAAGCGCAAATAGAGTCACGATATGCCTACCAAAAGGTGTTTGTACTGTGTAGGTGAACAAGTTTATCCTGTTTAGTCTTTTTTATGATTTTTATATAGCGTCACGGGGTTTAATGGGTGCGACGACATGTGAATATGCAAATTTGGGTGTTATTAATGCCATGACATCATATTAATTTAATGAACAAAGAGCATCTTCAAGGAAATGCGATAAAAATGTGCGATACTCATTACGAATGCCTCAAGACCCCTATGAAATCAACGTTACCCCAACAATTAAACATTTCCAAGGAAACACGACAAAAAAAGAAACCGCTTTAAAACTTTATTTCCCCCACAATATATTCACAAAAACTAAAAAGTATTACACGACACATTATTTAATCCAATATCTTTTAATGTCAAAACCGACTTGAACTACAATTACAAAAACCCCACCCACAAGTTACTTAATTATTAGCAGGCTTCGACCACTCAACATTGAGAATCAGATGGTCATACCCATACCCATTCAGCGATCTCAAAGCACGAGCAGCAGTTTCCCTGTTCTGGTATGTCACGAAAGCGAAGCCCTTGCATACACCGGTGGCCCTGTTGGTTAAAAGTACACAATTAGTTCAATGCAATGTAGTTTTGTAAAACACCACCACGTAACAAGTACAAAAACACCCACCTATCCTTCGCCAAAAAGATCCTATCAATCTTGCCAAAGGGACTGCAAAGTTCCTGCATATCCGTCTCAGACATGCTCTCCGGTAAATTACTCACACGAATCGTCGCCTCATCCTTCCTGTTCGACCCGCTGTTGCTCATCAACTCCCCACGACGATTTCCACCACGGAGAGCAGGAGGGAGAAACACACCTGGTTTCGAATCGGAGTCGGTCTACAATCAAATATTTTAATTAGCAGTCATCCTCAACTTTCTATAACAAATTATAAAAATCTCCACCTCACCTTCATCTTCCCCTCATCCTCCCCACCCCCACCCCCACCAGCAGCATTCCTCGCCTGAGCCATCTCCGCCAACCCAGCAACATCCTTATACGGACATTTCGCACTGAAATGATTATCATGACAGTACCTACACTTGACAAACCCTTTCCCTTCCTGCTGCATCTTCGCAAACGGATTATTAACATCCTCCTGCCCATCATCCACCTTCGCGTTCAAAAACTGCATTAGCACCTCATCAGCAACCACAGTTGTCGCCGAGTTGGGCCCTGGAGCATCCTTCTTACTCTGACCGAACTTGGCCCATCGGGTTTTTCTCTCTATCACTCCTTTACTCACTGCAACGGACAAGGACACAAGTTAATAATCACCCTAGTTAAATAATTAGCAAAAGTTCAATTAAACTCACCCAACTTCTTCTCCAACCTAAAAGTCCTATGAATCTGACACTTCTTCCCCTCCGAATCAATCTTCACCTCCGTCACAATCCTCTCCCCTTCCTTCGGTCTCAAAAAATCAGCCTTCCCCGGCACCAGATTCTCCTTCTGAACAGTACCCGGCTCCAAATCAAAGTCCTCATCGTCAATCTCATCAGCCCATCTGGATAGCGACACCATCTTGACAATTCTTTCACTCAGGTAATTCACCTCGAAATATTTAATTAATTTTAATTTCCACTACGCACTTATTTGACAGAAGCTGGTAGAGTGAAAGGGTTACACACAAGCAAACATTTGAGCTACTTTGTATTCAAGCGGTATAGCTCACTCACACTTGCACACTCTCTCGCTAGATGTCGCCTGCACCCTCAAACCCAACAAAATAGTAACAAAGAGCACCGTGTGAATAAAACATGAACTTTAATTAAATTCCCTAATCACGTCCCAAAAAACTAACAAAAAAAGTTTTTCTTAATTAAGTCATAAAAACATGGGTTGTCGCGTAGGAAACTTAATAAAAACAAACATCCTCATTTATTATTCATCTCACGTTCCCCCGTTTCTCAAGCATGAAATGATCTGTCCTGAAAACGGAAGTACACTTCTCCGGAACTCAACTTTCTTTACAAGATTACGCGAGAAAGTGTATACCTACTTATCACTGTTGCTTGATACCTCTGCGCATCTTTCCCAAAAATAAAATCTGTGCACATCATTTTTTATGTGTGGCCCGTGCCTGGCAGAGAAGAGGGAAAAAGTAGGCCAGTAGGGAGAAAGTTTGAACTCATTAGCATATATTTGTGTTTTGATTAAAATTTAATAATGTGGTGGTATAACTAAGTGGGATGATAATTAGGGTATTATGATCCCCGCTCCACATTCCCCGGAGCCAGGAGCACTTACACCGCACATTCTCACGGTATCCAGCACCTCTCATTCGATTGGGTCGAGTATTTCGAGTAGTGGGGCGACCAGGGATAGTGGTGAGGTTAATAACGGGTTGTTGAGTCCTCCGGCTAATACTGGGTTATCTGCGAGTTTTGCGAGTGACGGGGGTGGGAGTTCTGTTAATAGTGTTGGGTATTTGGGGTTGACTCCGAGTTCATACGGTAGTACGGTTGTTGGGAGTTGTTCGAGTGCGTACTGGGATTGTAGTGATTTGGTCAGTTTGGAGGAGAGTTTTAGGAGTGAGAGGGATGGAGGTGGGGCGGAGGTGAGTAGTGAGTTTGGGAGTGTTGGGACGCTTTGTGAGGTTGAGGAGAAGGAGGAGGATTACAAGAAGGATAAGGAGAGGAAGAGGAGGAGTAGGAAGGGGAGGGGGGAAGGGGAGAGGGAGGAGGGTGGGAGGGGGAGGAGGGTTAGTTTTAATCACGAGATTGTGTTGGCTCAGATTGATGATGAGGAGTTTGAGGTAGAGGAGGAGGAGGAGGAGGAGGAGGAGGAAGAAGAGGTGGTTGAGGTGGAGGAGGAAGAAGAGGTGGTTGAGGTGGAGCTTGTGGTGCCAGTTGAAGTAGAGGTCCAGGTGGAAGAGGTGGAAGAGGTGGTTGAGAAACCCTGTGAGGTGGTCGAGCAGCCTGAAGAGGTAGTGACTCTAGTGAGTGAAGAGAAAGAGGAGGAGATTGAGGAGGCGGCGAGTGAGGTGGTTCCACTTGTGAGTGAGCCGGAGCCTTGTTGTTCAAGTGCACTTTTTGAGGAGAAGCCTTGTAGGGGACGTGCTCTTAGTTGTGATACCGCTGGTGAGTGATCATGTCTTGTTCGCTTTTTTTGCTTTGCGTGATGCGTTTCATTAGGGTTATGGATATTTTTTTGAGAATACTCGTGATAAGATAGCGTTTCATGAACACAAAGGGTGGTGGGAGTTTAATGTGTTTTGAGGATGATTTGTGGCGGTCACAATACATTGTACTTTGTACGTGATTAGCAGCAGTAAATCAGGATCTTACAAAAAATATTAAATCTTTTCAGCTTTGTTCATTTAATTTTCTTACCAATCTCGTTCAGTTGTCAGTTGGGTTATCAATCGTGCACAACGTTTCGTTTTTCACTTTTTGTTAGAATTTTTTCTCCTTTTTTTAAGCAAACTTTCCCGTATTTATGCGTATGCACGCGTTCGAGTGTGATCCACGCAAGCCACCAGATAAGTTTTTGAGTTGTTTTGAGGATCGCGTGTTGAGGTTCATTAGTGGAGTGCTCATTGGGGTTTTTCTTGGATCATGTCTTGGATTATAGGTATTGGGGATTAATTGGGGTAGATTGGTTTTTGGCGAAAAATGTTAAAATTAAAAGGATATTTTTAGCAACATTAGCACCATATTTCCATGGTTTTTACACCAAAAGTTTGTTAGAATTGTATGTTTTGCTCAGTTGACAAGCTGGGTTACTACTTCTATATGGTCAAGTGTATCTTGACATTTCCATGAAATTTCTATAGAATCCACTTGTAGTCAAGTACTTACTTTTCATGAAATTATCACACAGATTGTTATTTTTGTAAAAATATTGAGTTAAAAAAACTTACTCCAAAAATATTCCATACCTCAGTCCTCACTCCCCACCACCAACTCAAATTAATTGATAACAAGCTGTTACACAACTGCGCCTTAACGCGCTAACCTAATTACCAACGTACATCTTGACATTTCCATGGAACCCGCTTGTGGTCAAGTACCACCAAAACTCGAGAGATGCACAAGTGCAGATTAGCACATTCATTCCATCCACCACTTGAGCACGTGCATTTTATATGGAAAAGCGAAAATTCTTTCAGGGGAAATGCGTAGTTAGGGTTGCATACCTTATGAACGTGTGAAGGTCATTCGCGTTTAGTTTCTTAAAATAGCAAAGATAATCGTAAAATCTGGCGATTGCCTCCACTCAGCCATAAATAATCAAAAAACACTGCAAAATAAAACATCATAAAATGTTATTCATAAAAACCAATCCATCATGTTGATTAATCCACACCACCACATGTCATAAAACACCACAAAAAGTCATAACACATCGTTCATTCCCCCCCACACAAACCCCAACCCCGCATAAAATATTCAACACTCTTATCCACCGACCTTGCACACAACACAACCCCCCACGTGTCCCATTTATTAAACTAAATTAACCCAAACAAACTTCACCACTTTTCTCCCATCAACCCACCAACTCTCACACCAAAATCCCCGACTCTTCCCAATTCACCCCAACCCGAGTACCCCCGACTCCAAAACGCTTCCCGAAACCCTCCAAACATCACCCACTATACACCACTCGCAAAAATTTTCGCATATACACACCACTGACCGAATAACCGATATACACAAACCTTACAAGATACCCACACCCTGAAAAAAAACGAGACAGACGAAAAGATCCACAAGGAAACAACTTCGATTCACTTATGACCTACTTTTTTTACACGTACACGTAAGAATCCTCCAGTATTAAAACAAGTCTGATTAAAAAATTGTAAAAATTAATTAAACTAGTGCCAGAAAAACCAAAACGACGAAACAAGAAGAACGAGTCGTCAACGCAGACGAACGACGAGTTCTACAGACACTACTACGAGAGGAAATTAGCAGTTGAGGCGGAGAAACGGAAACGCCAACACGAGATAGTGACGAGGTCAATCCTCGAAACTGAGTCTCGTGGGGGTGGTCCAACTATGGTCAAGATGGACGAGACCAAGATTAGTATAGAGGCTAATCATGAGGGGAGGGGTGGGGTGAGTCCTGGGGGTGGTGGGGATGATGATGGTGGGGGTGGTGGTGGTGGGGGGCATGGGAAATTGGGGTATGCTTCTGGGATACTCAATCATCTGTTTGGTGGGGTGAGTTGGGATAACGACACGTTACACTTAGTTGTGGAATCGTGCTAATCAAACTCTTTTGTTTAGGACGACGGCACAGGTCACCTCCTCCTCCCAAACGTGCTCCACTCGCTCGCGAACTACTCGAACACAATCCCTGCGGCGTCTACAGGCACAGAAGCTGGAGGAACTGAGGAGGGAGCTGCAGCACCCGCTGCACCAGCGAAAGGCGGGGCAAACATGGGCACGTTCATTGGAGTGTATCTACCTTGTATTCAGAACATTTTCGGTGTGATCCTGTTCATCCGGTTGACCTGGGTGGTTGGGACTGCTGGGGCGTTCTGTGGGTTCGTTATCGTGCTCATATGCTGCTGTATCGTGAGTTGGAAATAAATTGGAGGTTGATTTTTGTTTAATTGGTGAGTTAACTAATGCAATCTTGTTTGTAGACCATGTTAACGGCTATTTCGATGAGTGCAATTGCGACGAATGGAGTGGTGCCGGCGGGCGGGAGTTACTTTATGATAAGCAGAAGTCTTGGACCGGAATTTGGAGGGGCTGTTGGGATACTCTTTTACATCGGGACTACTCTTGCTGGTGCCATGTACATTGTTGGTGCTATCGAGATATTGATTGTGAGTTTGGCATTTGCTTATTACATTTAAAAAATAACATTGCATAACATATTTAACCCCAATGTTCCCTTTCACAGACCTACATGGCCCCCCAAATCTCAATATTCGGCGACACAACAATCCCCGAGAACATGTACAACAACTACCGAGTGTTCGGAACAGGTCTCCTCTGCATCATCGGCATGGTAGTCTACGTCGGCGTCAAGTTCGTCAACAAGTTCGCTGGAGTAGCCCTCGCCTGCGTCATCGGCTCAATCATCTCGATCTACGTCGGGCTCTTTGTCAACTTTAACGGGAACGACAAGCTGAACATGTGCGTGCTTGGGACTCGGCTTATTCAGGAGGATGGTGCTGGGAACTGTACGAAGGATCCTGGGAGCGCGTTGTGGAACCAGTTTTGTAGACCTCATGATTTTAACGGGATTGTTTGTGATGAGTACTTTGAGAAGCATAACACGACGATAGTGCAGGGGATCAAGGGGTTGAGTTCGGGGGTGTTCTTTGATAATGTTTGGAATTCTTTTATGGAGAAGGTGAGTGATGGGTTTGGAGTTTATGTGTTAACTCTTGATAAATTGGAGTTTAAACACGTTAACTCAAGAAATCACAAGAGTTATCTCCTTTAAATCACAAAATATTTAGAGTCATAGCCCTTTAACCCATGAATTCATTCAAATTTCCAGGACCAAATCCTAGCCCGCTCATTCTCCGACGAGGACATCATGCCAAGCACAACAGCATTCGCGAACGGAACAACAACAAAGAACGTGTACAACCAGGTTATCATTGACATCACCACAACGTTTACGATTCTCGTGGGTATATTCTTCCCATCCGTGACGGGTATCATGGCAGGGTCGAATAGGAGTGGAGACTTGGCTGATGCGCAGAAATCGATACCTATCGGGACTATATGTGCTATCCTTACTACGTCGTTTGTCTACTTGAGTACTGTGCTGTTGTTTGCTGGGACTGTTGATAATTTGCTGTTGAGGGATAAGTGAGTGGACACTAATTGATTACAATATTTACAATTACACATTATGCTTACATGTACACTTAACTATACAGATTCGGCCAATCAATCGGAGGAAAACTAGTAGTAGCAAACATCGCATGGCCAAACGAATGGGTAATCCTAATCGGCTCCTTGCTCTCAACAATCGGCGCCGGCCTCCAATCCCTCACCGGAGCCCCCCGCCTCCTCCAAGCCATAGCCCGTGACGGCATCATCCCAATCTTTGAACCCTTCAGCGTCTCCTCATCCCGTGGCGAACCAACCCGTGCGTTAATCCTCACTCTATGCATCTGCGAGTGTGGAGTACTCCTTGGAAATGTCGACTACCTGGCTCCCCTCTTGTCAATGTTCTTTCTGATGTGCTACGGGTTTGTCAATCTGGCTTGTGCGTTGCAGACGTTGTTGAAGACACCTAACTGGAGGCCGAGGTTCAAGTATTATCACTGGGCGTTGAGTTTTCTTGGGATGGCTATGTGTATTATGGTTATGTTTATGACGAGTTGGTACTATGCGTTGTTGGCGATGGGGATTGCTGGGATGTTTTACAAGTATATTGAGTATAGGGGGTGAGTGCACTTGACAATTGAGAATGTTTAGTTACGATATTCCGTGTGCTAATTGACCCTTTTCCTTTTTATAGCGCCGAAAAAGAGTGGGGAGACGGAATCCGAGGTCTCAACCTCTCAGCAGCACGGTTCTCACTACTCCGTTTGGAGGAGACACCCCCACACACAAAGAACTGGCGACCACAAATCATGATCCTGGTGAAACTGAACGAAGACCTCACACCCAAGCAGAAAAAGATGTTTGCGTTTGCATCCCAGTTGAAGGCGGGTAAAGGGCTGACCATCTCTGTGAGCGTGTTGGAGGGCGAGTTCCAAAAGCATGTTGGGGAGAGTGCTGCTGCACGCCAGTGTTTGAGAAAGTTGATGGATGAGGAACGGGTCAAAGGGTTTGTTGATGTGCTTTGTTGTCCGGATGTTAATATTGGGATGAACTGCTTGTGAGTGAACACTTTTTCAGTTTTAATGATTGCGGGGCGAGTTGAGACTAACTAAATGTCCCTTTCAGGATCCAAACAACCGGGCTTGGAGGTCTTAAACCAAACACAGTCATGATCGGATGGCCTTCAGGATGGAGACAAAAAGCTGACGAGAAAACGTTTATCCGGGCGATAAGGAGTGTGGCTGCTGCGAAAATGGCGTTGTTGGTCCCGAAAGGGATCCACTTTTACCCTGACTCGATGGACCGCGTTTCTGGGAACATTGATATCTGGTGGATTGTTCATGATGGGGGGTTGTTGATGTTGTTGCCGTTCTTGTTGAAGCAGCATCGGACTTGGAAGAACTGTAAGATGAGGATCTTTACTGTGGCGCAGATGGAGGATAATAGTATTCAGATGAAGAAGGATTTGAAGGCGTTTTTGTATGCGTTGAGGATTGATGCGGATGTTGAGGTTGTGGAGATGGTGAGTTGAATATGAAGTTTTGATGTTAACTCTTGATATTAGTGGAGTTGGGGGTGGTTAGCTTTTGTTTAACAGTAGAGTTTGCGCCACTTAACTCAAAAAATATTGAAGTTTATACTTGAGTTAACTAATTAATGAATCGCTAATTAACTGTACACAGCTAAACAGCGACATCTCGGCATACACATACGAGCGGACACTACTCATGGAACAACGGAACCAGATGCTGAAGGAACTCAACTTGACAAAGAAGCGAAGGCGGTCGATGGTGGAGACGCTCGTTGAGAACCACTCTTTTGACGAGAAGAGCCCTCTCGTGGATAACGGTGTTGTTGGGAATACTATACAGGAGGATGATGAGGGTGGGGAGGAGGATGGTGGTGGCAAGACTAAGCAGTCTGTTAGGTTTGCTAGCAAGCAGGGTGAGTTTGAGTGAATGTGATTTTTTGGGAGCTTGCCAAATAAGTGTGCTAACTCGTGTATTCCCGTTACAGGCAGTGAGGAAGAGTCGGAAGAGGCAGAGGAGGGTGAGGAGAACTCTGAGGCTCCTCCGGATAACCCAACGGTGACAGTGTCTGCAGCGGCTGACGAGGAGAATAATAAGGAGCAGCCGATTAAGAAGCTGTTGGACATTAAACCGGATCAGGATAACGTGAGGAGGATGCATACTGCGGTCAAGTTGAACGAGGTTATCGTCACAAAGAGTCATGATGCCAAGTTGGTTATCATCAATTTGCCTAGTCCTCCGAGGTCTAGTTCTCCAGAGTCGGAGGCGAACTGTGAGTTGTTTAATAACATATTTAACTAATTAGTGTACATTTGCTAACGACCTTTTCCCCTTCCAGATATGGAGTTCCTGGAGGTCCTCACCGAAGGCCTGGACCGAGTGCTCATGGTCCGCGGAGGAGGTCGGGAAGTCATCACGATCTACTCTTAAGTCACCCTGCAGTTTTCACCCCCAAAAAAATCTCAGCCAAATAAAAACTCTCGTCTCCAAACTACCCCTTAACCCAAAAAAAAATTGTTACAGAAATAATTCGTTACAAATCTATTTAAAAACATTGTTAACCGTATGTGCTCAAGAAATGGTTAGTGACGCGAAAAATACATTTTGAGTGTACTTCTCTAAAAATAAGGTTAATTGTAAAATGGGGGTAACCGGATGTGTCAAATTGTAAACACAATACACTTCCGGTTTACCCCCACACCCTAGAATCGAGTGTAAAGTATAAAAAGCCATGTGCCCATGTAACTTGTTGTTTGAGAGGGATTGTCCTTTTCTGTTTGTTATCGTTAGGTGGTAGTTTGTAAATCTCACAGTATTTAAATCCAGTATTAACTTTTTTATACGGAGGGAATAGGGAGGGATTTGAGTTGAGTATAAATTTTTTCCAAGGGAAAGTGCTTCCGGGAGTGTGTTTTTATTGAGCGTGTGTGAGGGGGATTCATTTGTAGAGATAACTTTTTGTAGTGTAATTAAGTAAAAAATTATACCGAAAAAACCGACTCTTTCCTCCTACTATGCCAAGTATAAATTTAACGTACCCCTGAAAAAATTTGTTCAATTGAGCGAGAGAAAGATTTCCCAAAAAACTTCCTCTTTTTGTAAAAAAAACCACCAAAAATTGTTTCCAAATACTCATAAATGAGGGAATATAATTGTTTTAAAAAACTTGGCTAAATTTAGCTGTTAGGTGAACTACAACCCTTTGTACATTTACATAACCATGTCAGTATTATTGATACTATATGAGTAAACGAATGAAAAATGTTTAAAAAACTGTTATCTTTAGTTTAGTAAATCACGTGAAGTGATAAACAAGCCAATTGAATTTTTAATTTAATTTCGAAATACTTGATCTCGTGTTTGAAAAAACTATACAAATTGATTTTGAAAAAAATTACGTAGCGTGATAAAAATTTTAAACGAAGGCTAGTCTAACGTGGAGAGTGTTGAGTAAAAAGATCTCTTTTTTCTGACCTCCATGAATTAAACGCTAATTAAAAAGTTGTTAAATCACATAGTTAAGTATAAACTGTTTAAATTTAACCTTTATCCAGAGTTAAATATGAGGAAAAAAATACATACAAATCTTGTTGACTAGTTTTTAAGGTCTATTTAATAAAAAGTTGCTTGTGTTTTTGGTTTGTGTTCTTTTGTTTACGTTTTTTGTTACGTTTTTTGCGGGATTTTTAATTTATGTTTCTATGGTGCTAAGGTGTTTAGGGGAAAATGTGGATAAGTTGATTAGTGTGAGAGGGATTAATCTGTTGTGTTTGTTACAAGTGTAAATTGTGTAATGGGAGGTAATAAATGAATAAAGGAAAAATTTGAGAGAAATGCAGATTGGGGGGATGGTTGTCGTGGTTAATTGCATAGTTTGACCTCAAATTTGGTAAGTACCTATGCTCAAGGGCAAGAAGCATACAGATTTTAATCCCCCTAGGTTAAACTCAACGGTCAATGGTCAACCTAAACATGAATTATGCTTTACGTGATCGCAAATTACCCCAGACATTGCGTACTTGACCTCAGACATTACATAATTGACCGGAAACATGTCTCAACTTGCCCCGAAACAGATATGTAATCTCCACACTGATACTTAGTTCTGGTTACAGATGCACGTATTTATTTACAGATGGTTGGGGCATTTGGGTTTATGGATAGTCATGATTGGTAGATAACAGAATTAGAATTACTACGGAATTTGGAAATCGGAAATCTGAAACTTGGAATTTAGCATGTAGGTCATTATGGTCAAGGGCAAGAAGCATATTGATTTTGATACCCAGATCAAGGGTCGACCCCGAACGTCAACCCAAATTACGCTACACGTGATCTCAAATGACCCCAAATATTACGTAATTGACCCCTGGAAGACATTGCGTAATTCACCGGAAACATGTCTCAACTTGCCCCGACACAGATAATTTCCACATTGATTCTTACTTCTTACATATAAATGTCCTGGTTACAGATTAAAATGAGAAGTTTAAAAAAAAACGGAACTCAAACATGAAATTTCGTTTCTGTATCACAGAGACCATGCGCGAAATGCAGCCCCCTTCTTTTCGGACGAAATATAGACGAACTACTGGAAACTCGAATACAAAATGGTGCCTGATAACCTGATGTTACCTGACCAAACAATTTTTCGTTCTTATTCCGTGTGTTTGACTTGACAATGCCAAACGAAACAGAGTTGTAAAAAAATTATTTTTCGTTTTTTCTGCATGGAATTAGTTCACCCAGAGAAGGGTATTTCGTTCAAGATTTCGTTTCGTTAAAATGTGAGGGGCCATAAAATGGAATTAACCTAATGTTGATCACGTATCTTTGCTGCATTGAACGACCACCAAGGGTGACATTGCCATTGCGTATGTGACCCCAGAGACTACGTAATTGACCGGAAACATGTCTCAACTTGCCCCTAACTCTAACATTAACATGTTCTGGTTAAAAATATACGTATTCATATATGATTTTTCAACAAAAAGAATCCCATGAATTACGATTTTGTCAATTTAATGATGCATTCGCTATTTAAAAGTTTTTGAGAAAACGGAGCTCAAACTACAGAAAATGGAATATAATCATAAGGCCATGATTCCAAAAAGTCTGCGCATGTATTCAAGTATCATTTGATTACTCTACTGTCTTTAGAACAATAAGCTGTAGAGAGAACTAACCTTTTTGCATTGAACGACCACCAGCGTGTAAGCGGTCTATTTTCTGTGTACAAAGGTCCCAAACAACAATCGTCGTTACGGAAGTTCTTGGTTACCAACAATAAAAAGTCGAGTCTAACGAATCAATGATATGTACTTAGTAATGATCCCAAACCAAAGGCCCTCACCGCGCTCGAAAACGGTTGATGCTTTCAAAATGGTCTCTGAACAAAGTCGTCGACTTGGACAAATACGCATTCCTTTACACTCGGACAATTTAAGATTTTGTTGTCTTTCTACGATTTTCTCACTAAATTTTCACAAAAATGCGTCATACAGCAAAATTATACATTATTGGGGGAAATGAATACAATACTTAAATTCAGCGCATTTAATATCCCAACTCCAACTAATTTTCAAACTTATAGCCAAACAACAAGTATAACGAATTGTTTTACTATAAGTATAACACATCCTTCATTAGCATGCATACTTGACAGATTTACTTCTTTCAGCCTCATCGTTATAGTAATGGGCTCCCAGTTCCCAAGTACACCATATTTTCGTTACATACTTAGATATTTTCCCTTCAACTATTTTACACATTCAACTGCATTACACCGACACAAGATTTTCTGCGTTAGAACAACCATGTTTTCATACATGTTTACTCTGTTAATCTTCCTTTAATCTTTCTGAAATACGTAATCCATAAGTAGCAAGTAGTACTTTCGTTTAGTACTTCTTATTGATTACGTATTTCATTTCTGTCTGTATGTATATATCTGTCGGTGCGTAAACGCTCTATTTTAAAAATGACCATTTACGAATCTTATCCTACTATACGACGAAAAAGTCTAAAATAAATATTCAAGCCAACAAGTTTGACATCACATTGAACAACCAACCTGGACTGAAAAGCATGAAATAAAGGT
>JAQFXM010002083.1:0-26971 GCA_034693345.1 Entomobrya multifasciata
TGATTAACATGGGGAAAATTTTCGTTATTCGGAAAAAATCAAATCTTTGCTGGTCCATTTTACTTCACATAGTCTCTTGTTGTAACGGCTTTAGATGTAACGTACGTTTTTTCGATTTTCGCCCATTTGTTGTTTAAGTATTAGGCTATTTTAAGAAACCAATTTTACGCCATCCCAAAAAGGATATTCTTAAGTTCGGTTATTTTTTGTCTTCGTCAACCTTTCATTTTCATGATATTTGTTAATGATATTTGCATTCGAAAATCGAAAAATGCAATAAATTTTAGCACGAAAGTAATTATGTCAGTTTGCTTCATATTAAGTAATAGTTCTATTTATTTTTCTGACTACATTTGAAATCGGAATCACATTTATATTTCGGAGTTTTCATTTTGACATTATCATTATCGTATCATTCTAGATAAGAGAAAAATTTAATAAATATAACTTCAATTACATTTTATGGGAACATTATATTTTTGTTCGTAGCTTGTATTGTTGTATTGTTGATCGGTGTGCATCATACTATCAAATATATTTATCTTATTGCCAAATTAATACTTACGTACATTTCTTTTTTTACATCACAAGTTTTTCAAACCAGTAAATTAAGGGAAGGATTAATATATTTCGTTTAATTTAGAATTTTCATAAATAACCATTTAATACTTTGATAGTCTTTGCTCCACCGCAACTTTTTCACAATATATTAAGATTCCTTCAGTTTAAAGTATTATTGTCATGCTTTATTGTGAGAACAAGATTTATCAGCAATATTTTAAATCTGTTTTGAATCATGCAATTAGCTTTGCTCTGATCAAAGCGGTGCATTGAATGGCGACGTTGGTAATGCCAATTAATTCATGGAAGGCAATTATCGTACGGATTTAATTGATTTTTAACTACTATAAGAGGTATTCTTATGATTGAACTGAAGATATAACAATACTTTTACGTATGTGTATTAGACATTATGTATGAACTAATTTTTCAAACGTTCTGGCTACTTCTTTCTCGACACATAAACATGGAAGGGCCTAACTACTAAAATAAGAAAATAGGGACAAGGTTGTTTCATTAAGACAATATATCAAAATGACATAACGTTAATGCTTACCTAAAATAGTCATCATCACAGGTACCTACAACGTAAAGTAACTGCAACATGATGTTTGTGAAGTCTGACTGACTGATGTCTATAGTAATACTGAGATCACACCAAAAAATGTATGTGCCATGCCAAAATGATACCCAGTGGAACAGTAACAAAAACACAAAAGTCTTTTAAATGTGATCGTATTCTAAAGTATGTATAACATTTCCAGTTTAATTATAAATTAAGGTAAAAATTGATATGCTAACGAATCAACCGACAAATGACTAGGCTATATATAATTAATAGGAAAACCGGGTATTATTTTGTAGAACTTTCTGAGTTAAAGTTATCTTTTGCACGATAATATAACACCATCTACACTCTATCCTAGTGACTAGTTTTTCATGGTGAATGAATATTTATGACACTTTAATAAAAGACATGAAAATGTTTTGTAAAACTATCTCTCAAGATATTTGAAATCGTTCTGACAGATACAAGAGTTTTAAACTAGTATGTATTTTCAGTCCCTCACCAAATGGCATGCTAATATGTTTATCAGTAGTTTGTCGTGTAAAGTGATCTTTCTCTGAACAAATATATGTACCGTTTACCGTACTGCTACCACTGCTTCACAGTGTTATCAATATCATGATCATGAGCCCGGTCATGAGTTTGTGACAAATATACTCTTCTAGACTAAGCTACTAGTTTTCGTACTCGCACTGCCTCTCGAACCATGAGTTGTGCTGGGATTGAAGAAAGATGAGGTACGAAAAGTGAAGACACTATTTTTACGCTTTACGCTACTGGTGTTGTGGCTGACGACTCTCCTGGCGGTGCTTCATACAGTTGATTCATCTTAATCCGTTTACACTTGATATTTAGTTGGCGAATGTCCGCTTGAAGGGAATTACCTATTGGACATCTATAAAATACATAAAAAATTAAAACAATGTGTTATGACTTTACACGTGTATATAGACTAGAGACGAGACATGGAAGTATATATATAGGAATTTTGGCACTAGGACCATCTTATATAAAATGACTCATCAAAATGTTGGTATTTGTTATTTACTTGGGTTCAATATCTACTCTATCTAGTTGCGAAGGTGGAATAATGTCAATGCCTTCTCTCCACTTTTCAACGCCATTCCATGCGATCATTACACCGTTGTCTGTGCACAATTCCTTCTCTGGACAAATTACTCTGTAATTCATTTCTTGACATACTAGTTCGATTCCTCTTTTCACGTATTGATTACTTGCCACACCACCAGAGACAACCTGAAGGAACATGATATCAGTATTTTAAAGACAAAGTTGGTAACGCAATACTTATATTGCACTTCGGTATTTTAAAAATTCTACTTACGAGTACTCTATTTTCATCTGGTATTAATCTTCGCATATCGGCGTAAATCATTCCGCGTTGAATTTTCTTACATAAATGGGTCACCACGGCGTGTTGAAAACTGGCACACAAGTCTGCATACGTAGGTATTACATCTCCACCTTCACATTCTACAAAAATAACAAGAAAAAACTGGCATAATTCAAAATGGCCACAGACTTTGGCACCTGTCCAAACTCACTTTTGACACTACGGTATTTATAGTAATTTTTAAGGGTTAATGATGCACAATACATAGGAAAATAAAAAAATGGCATGGACTAACATTCTCTTATGCATGCATGTTCTTAATGAAGCTCACCGTATTTTCTTTCCTCTTGAAGGATACGGCGTAAAGCTATAAATTTCAATCCTGAAAAACTCCAATTACAATCCCGGTATTTATTCATTGGTGTTGGAAATTGGAACGCTTCTGGGTTTCCCTTTCTGGCAAAATATTCTATTGCAGCTCCACCTGATAGACTTGAACCTTCTTTTAAATTGTTGAGTTTTAATCTCCGAGCCGTCTAGATACACAGACAATTACGCATTGCAGTCAATTTACTTCCACACATCGAGATCATTTCCATTTCTCAAAATTTCAATGCAATTACTTTGTCAAATGCTTCCCCTGGGGCATCATCAAGTGTGGTGCCAAGGATGTCAAAGTCTTCAATTGATCTAGCTACCGTCAACAGACAATGTCCTCCTGATATCAAAAGTACCAAATATGGAAAGTTGACTTCGTGCAACATCCTACATGTCAGGGCATGGGCCTTCATATGATGAATTGGAATGAAGGGCTTATTACCACGAAGACACATCTCTTTACCATGCTTCATACCAACAAGTAAACACAGAGATAAACCTTTGGACGCAAACCAAAACCAAGTTTAAGAACACGTTTATTAATTACATAAACAAAACTATTTATCGTTCATAATCTAAAAGTCATGTTCCAATTTAGCATTTATCAGGATATTTTACCTGGTTTAACTGTAGTAGCAATGGCGTCTACGTCATCGACCGTCACATTAGCTTGGCTCATTGCGTCTTTCAAAATTCTGTTAATATGCTGCTCGTGCAAATGCTTGGCAATCGGGGGGATAATTCCTCCATGACTGTAAATTTAGATTACAAACTCATTATGATGTACGGTAAGATCACGGTTATAAAATATTTTGCATTTTAGTATTCAACTTATTTACTTGAGATGAATTTGGAGTTGAGAGTTCAAGGCTTCGCCCAGGATCTTTTTATCTGTAGTCACCACTGCAGCTCCTGTACCAAAAAGTCCAAAAAAAATTCTTACAATATTATTCCACTAAAATATTGAGTAAACAATAGTCCTGATTTGATTTAAGTTCACCCGTATCGTCAGCAGAAGTTTCTATTCCTAGAATTACACCAGATCGTGTCTTCCCACCAGGTCCTGAGAAATGAGACGCCGATTGAACCTCCCTAATTTTGTCCTGCTCAGCAACAATTTCCTCAGGAGAATCACCTTTTGCATTAGTAGAGGTCACGTTGAGCATCTCAGAAATATTTTTGTAGTCTGATCCGTTTGCATTTTGTGCACAAGTAGTGGAAATTGCTCTGAGCCATGACCTCGCTAGAAATTGTCTACTCGAATTTTCCGAACAATTAGCTGCAGCAGGCGAGGAATGTGTGACTAAAAATAAATTCCTGGATAGCGTTCTGTACCTGTGCATCTAGAGGATTAAAACAAGCAAGTTAATCTCAAAGCAAACTTGCAAAATTCATTCGTAAGGAAAAGCAATCATTCGTGAATCTCATGGGATGTACTTTTAAGTATTTACCCTATAGTTTGAGTATTCCTTGGAGTTTGAGAGGTTCAATCAGTACGGGAACTATTCTCCCGAAGCTGTACGCACTCCAGGTTCGTCTCTAATTAATCCTTGGATTTATAAGATGTACAGCTTGATTGAAAACACAAGAATTCACGTTTGTTTTTCAAAATGATTGCATACTTAAAGGTTTGAATCTTTAATCAAATGGACAATCCAAACACAGGCCTGCTTAATTATGTAAAAGCAGGACATTGTTATCAAGTCTGGTCATGGTCAGTTTATCTGTTACTTCATAATTTTGTATGGTGACCACAAGTTTTATTGCGTGTGTATAGTATGTACTGCTATTTGTACAGTTTAATCGAAAGCTCTGTGTATGTGTGAACTGGGAACAATTAAGTTGCCAACTTTGGAAGCACGTCAGTATTCTCAGAATATTGCGTATGTATTGCTTGTCCAGAAATCTTATTGAATTGAATAGTGAACTACATAAAAATAACGTATCTCGATCAATCAACTATTTAAAAACCGAATCAACAGATATGCTAACAATCAATTAAATTATTAAAACCCAACTAATATAAACAAAACGCATGTGGATATTTGGATAGAGTGTTTGTTTTTCTTCTTATTGCTTTGTGTGGGTGTACGTCATACTGATCTGATAGGAATGGAATAATTCAAAACACAAAAAAAAGTTCACAAAAAGAGTAAATGCATCTGTTTTGAGCATGCACATGCACCTTGTCTGCTGATCTGATTATGATGATGATGCAAAAGGAAGGAAAACACATAAACAGGAAGGAAAAGGGTTTGGTTCTCTCGAAGCCCGCGCTAGAGCCTCTCTATCATGGTTTCTAATCCCACATATCTCTCGCTTTCTCCAAACCACTTTTTCTTCACGCTTAACTTACCGATAAACTATTGAACATCCTTTGGGTATACTATAATTGGACGTGCATTGGTTCCACTTTCTTCCTTTTAAATCTTTAAACTGCCGCATGGGACAAAGAAAAAGAAAAATCTCATTTTGTATTCCACTCAACAAACTACAATGAAATTCACAGCAGACACCAAAAAGTAGACACGTTCAGTCTGTCCAGTCAGTCAGCAACCACTACAGGACAACCAAGTCAGCAACTTTCTTTTTTCTCTTCACTCCACTTGCACCACTACTCCTCTTCTTTCTCCTCACCAGAGAATATACTGTGTTCTCTCAAACTGGTTGTCTTTCAACCACTTTTTCATTCCAAACTAGAAAACTTTTTTTCTCTTACATCAACAGCTATATAGACATCCACACCACGACCACACAAACACTGACTGACACTGCCAAACAACAAAACCAAATAATTTACATGTAAAACCTTTCCCTGAACTGAACAACCCTTGAAACTTCCTTTCTATGAAAAACAAAAGCCCACAGGCAAAAGCCTAAACTTTCTCTCTGCAAACTGCTTTTTGACGATGAGATAATCAGAATTCTCACAAATCAAAGTCAATAGATTAGAGATGTACAACCATTTTGTGCCATCATTTCGATTAAAGGGTATTTGCGAAAATTGGATTTTCTCATCGTCGTCGGCTCTACTAAAATTTTACGGGAATTTGACATGAAAAACGCCTTTTTCGCGAATTGTCTTTTGTACTGGCATTGGCTTCAGGCTGCCTTTCTTTTCTGAGTTTTATTACAAGCAGTAATGACAGTGATGATGATAATGATACCTGATGCTTTTTGGTATGTTATCCAGTTTTACCACTCATAGCGGTATAATCACAAGCCTGACCTTTTCTTTTCTCAAACTTTGTATAATGACGATATTGACGATGGAGAAATAATAGGTGGTGCTATAGAATAATGCACTGGAGGCTTTTTCCATAAAGAAATCTACTCACGTAAAAGGTAATAGCTGTTGTTTTTGCCCTTTTTTACCTACAACAACAATATAATACTTGAGGTTGAGACGTCAGCTTTTCGACGAAATTCGGTTAGATATTCTAAAAATGTAATCTCTTTCACTCCAGACAAGTGTGCTTGTTATAGTAAAAGCGAAGCGAAGATTTTTTCGCCTAATACGCCTTCTCTGCTTTTTTACTTTACTCTTATTAGCAGACTAAAAAGTATTTTTCTCAAATCTTTGTAGTTTCCTGTTGTATTATTTTCAGATTGTCTGGGGCTTTTATACAAGTTGTAAGTGTCCTTGCTCTACAATACTCAGAATGCATCCCTGGAGAACTATTATGCAAAAAATATGTTAGATATGGACATGAAATAGAATGGGTTTTCTTTTGATCTTCACTACTTGATCTCTTGTCTATGAATGCATTACATATTTTGTTTTGGTGGTGTAGTGGTAAAACTTGGTTTCATTTTTGGCAAGGACCTTGTAAGGTTTATTATGAAATGCTGCATTCCAACCAATCCATCAAAAAATTGTGATGTTGGGATACTTTTTCCAGTTTTCTTTTGACTTTGACTGTCAAGCCATAATATTAATGATATTGTGCCACATGCAATGCAACGTTACTGACGCAGACTTGTCCAGAGTTCAGATTCTAGAGATGGCGAATGGAGTATGTTTGGTTGGTGGAATCTTTTGATATGAAATATTCTACGAATTTATTTTATGGTTATGCCATTGAATTAATGTTTCTACTTTTATGTACTAAATGTTGTAGTGTTGTAGTGTAGTCATTTATTCATGCACAAAATTTGAACTCGTTTCTGGATACGTGAAAGCAATCCTTTGAGTCGCCTGCAAAATACGCTGTACGGCAAATAAGATGTATCTTCAACGTAACTCAGATTTTGTTACTGGTTGTTATTGTAGTCTTCTTTCTAAAAACATCTTACAATTGTATTTTTGTGTAACAAAGGTTTACAGGATGTAGGTGGGAAGTGGGAATGTGGGAGGGAGCAATAGGATCAAGTATCATCGAAAAATTCCTGATTTGAACTCAATTCGAAGTTTTTTCATTTGCACTGTTCCATAATCCGATTACATTCTCATGAATTCGAAAAGAATATTGAAGCTGAAAATATTAGAAAACTTATTGCCACGCACAAGTCCATAAACTCATAAAGCTACAATGTAAGAAGAATTTATTCTACGAATGTAGCTCTTTTATTGAAAGGGAAGTTCTGTATCCAAAAAGACATGTCACATCACAATACAATGATAACTTGATGTCACACATATGCCTAACAATAAGACCGACAGCACATGGCACATGCCAAATGCCTATAAAGAAGGTATGTAGGAACTAGGAACTATAGCTTTTTACATTGAAGAAAGACCTTCATGAAGGACGAATTCGTTCGTTCGTCAAGTCGGTTTCCTGTCCGCGTCCGTTAGGATTTTAACTATGCATTATACATTACATACTTCCATGCATAAAACTAGATGAAAGTCGTCGCATGGGATAATTGTACTCATGAAGAAGTGTGATTAATTAAGCATATGATACGTATGTGTGTAATATGTACAACACGATAGGTCTCTACTTACACAATGAGTCCACTTTGGCATTTTATTGTTTGGGGACTCCAGTTTTTCTTTCAATTGAGAATCAACAGCCACATGGATGAATGGTGATCATCAAGCCTGTTTGCCTAATATAGTACTAAACTAATGATATCGATTTCACTCTGCTTACTCATTCACTCGTGTTTGATTGAACTTTAGATAGTTTTTGTTGCGCAACACGAAACATAACCTTTGCTAACGTACCAGAAAGTAGGAGTGCATAGTGGTTGTAGACACGGAGTGAAAGGCAGAAAATAATACCGTCTCACAATGCCCCTTCCCTGAACACACGCACCATTCCAGCTAATTCGTATTTAGAAAACTTTGTTCCATCCCAAGTCTCGATTAAAAAATTCGATCTATTGAAGGTATTGACCACTACCATGCGACATTTTTTTCGATCAAAATTCATGTACATAATTAATATCACCTTAATTAGTGCAATGGACAATGTAATGTACTTATTAGCAAATAACTACGATCGGCTAAAAAGTTGTCGTTTGCTTAAAACTATTAAATAAATTGTTAATTACCTGATAAATATGATGTACATACGTTGTATTTTTCATGGATTAGCAATTTTAGCATGATTTTGCTTGAGTAGGCTGTAGTAGAATAGAAGTGATAGGTTGAAGTGGGTTAAAGTAATCAAACGCTGTCTTTGAATGTTTTACTTTTCCTTTCATTCGCAGTAATAAAACTCTTTGCCGGTTTTATCATAAATCTATAGCTCATATGACCGATTATGTGTCAGGTGCTAGTAATTTTTTAAACATTAGGAACAATAGTCTTTGTTTATTTCTATACATACACTCCGTTCAGAATGTATTGCACGTTTTGAAAAGTCATCATATCTTTCATATAAATCAATATTTTTGAAAACGGTTTGCGGATATAGGTAGACTATCTTCTTGCGCATTTAACTATATATACACTTATAGCCTTACCCTCTGCACGGTGTGACGGTACCACTTTTAGAAAAAATCGCAGAAACAAAGTGTTCAAAAAGTATTGCACGCTTTGAAATTTCATGAAGTAATTTTTCGTTATGCACTCAAAACAGAAGTGATTCGTGCTTAAAACGATAGAACGAATTATTTAGACTCAATACCATCATTGAGTTTCGAAATTAGTCGCATATCGGGACAAACTTGTGCTCGGTTGGAAACAAGTGCCGTAGCTGGTAACTTAAATCCCAAGTTTGACCACGTATAAAACTAAAGCTTCATTTTTAACAAAAATTGGAGCATTAGGATAGAGATAAATCTTCTTTAGAGCATTAAGTTAGGTTTAAACAACATTTTATGTATAATATTACCTTCCAAATAAAACAAACAAGAGGTAAATTGCTTGAAAATTCGGAGATCTTTTAAATTGTTTTTGTGTAACCTTGCCTAATTGTGACAAATTGATGAGTTATGATGCAAATTAAAACGGAAACATTGTTTTCTTGTCAATTCAAACATATTTGGAGTCATATCGCTTGAACTAAGCAGTTAATTTATTACAACACCTCGAACCATTGTTACGTAATACCATGCAATAGGTGCATAATTGAATATTTCGTAAAATATCGTGTAAATGAATGCATGAGTTCACAATTGGGAGGAAACTAAACCAATTTTGAAAATTAATTTTAATATGATATCAATAAAACACACAAAACTATAAAGCTTGAATATAAAAAGTAAATTCTGCAAATTTCCCCATGGTTCGAAATTAGACATATTATTGTAGGATAGAAAACTGCAGCTGTTGGGAATATTATGAGCCATATAGCAGCATATTTTATTTGAACAGTGTGTTGGAAGACAATATAGCTGAAAAATATGGGATAATTCGGTATTCATTAATAGCTGTACACTTAAATACAGTAAAACTGTTAATTATAGAGGTAACTCAAGATAGCTTTTGGGGATGTTGAAATTCAATGTTCAACAAGCAGATGCATTATATGATAGAAACGTCTGCATTTGTTCTCACAAAGTATGTTTTTTCATTCTGAAGTCCCATTTAATCTTAAAACTGATTTTAAGGGGTCAAACTTGGGATTTAGGTTACCAGCTACGGCACTTGTTTCCAACCGAGCACAAGTTTGTCCCGATATGATACTAATTTCGAAACCCAATGATGGTATTGAGTCTAAATAATTCGTTCTATCGTTTTAAGCACGAATCACTTCTGTTTTGAGTGCATAACGAAAAATTACTTCATGAAATTTCAAAGCGTGCAATACTTTTTGAACACTTTGTTTCTGCGATTTTCTCTAAAAGTGGCACCGTCACACCGTGCAGAGGGTAAGGCTATAAGTCTATATATTGTTAAATGCGCAAGAAGATAGTCTACCTAAATCCGCAAACCGTTTTCAAAAATATTTATTTATATGAAAGTTATGATGACTTTTCAAAACCGTGCAATACTTTTGAACGGAGTGTATACTGTGCAAGAAAAATGTAAGTGTAACTAATCGAGTCAACATTCCATAGAAATAGTGTAAAGTAAACGTTATTGCACAACCATTCAAAGAACAACAACTCTTTTGTTTCCCCAAAATCGCAAATCAGTAAACATGTCTTGTTTTTTCTTCAAAGTTGACGAAGAGAAAATCTTAAAGGTGAAAAAGTGAAAACTTCTCAGTTGTCACAGATTAACTCTACGGAGAAGCTGTAGACAGTTTGCGATTTGCTTATTTATCAACAGATAATTTCTGCCATTATGTTGCTTAATTACTGACCACTGACTACTTATTATTGTGACATAAACGGATCTGAAAAGAATTCGTTTGACAATCCACGTACACATTATTGATTAGGGTTGATAGTTGAAAGTGAAACAAAAAGATCAGATCAAAATGATAGCCTTCATCATCACATCACATTGTCGCCCATGCCTTTAGCTGAATGCTGCATACAAATAAGCTTTAATGTAACAACATCGCAACATCCAATCCCCGTTTATTTGCATAGATGTTCAGTAGTAGCATTTATATTGCCATACTTATTTTTTGTTTTTATGTTTATTAAAGTAAAGCTGTTTTGCACAAAAAACTGAAATGAACTAAAAATGTTCGGCAATCTCGCTCCATTTTTTCTGTTAAATGCCCACACGTCGACAATTAGATCTAAGTCAACAAGTAGGTAGATGCACAAAGCTAATGTCATTAATTTCACTATTTTTTATTTCTCATCTAATTTCATTCATGATTCATGGTGATCTACTTGATGATGACTGAAGGAGAGTCTAGTTGACAACTAACCAGGTAATTTTTTCTTCAGTTTTTGCATAATCTTATTATGATGATGAGTATACGACGACATCGAAATAAAAATGTAAAATAAATCTAGTTCAGTACAGCGCCAACCGCGATGAGTTGACGAACCCTATCTGTTAATTTTGAATATGCATTGCATTCTCTATTTTTCTCGCTTTTAGCTTCATGATTTGATAGAAAAGTTGTAGGTTGAGTAGGGATGATGCTGATGAGATGAACCATTTAAATATTCATTCATCATTTCAATCGTGTTTGTCCTGTGATATGTGTACCTAAACATGTCTAATTGTATAACTATCAGCTATATAGGCACGTATGTATGTCCATGTCCAAAAACAAGAAAAAACTTTTTTATTGTTAATTGTTACAAGTAGTAGAGAAGCAGTTAAAGCATGTTTCTTCGTCTTCGAATGATGCCGAAAGTGTCAAAAGACATCCATTCCATCAAACCAAAAAGCGATAGCGATACACTGTCCATTTCATTCATGTCGTTTGGGAGGCGGCGCGATGAAATGAGTCAAGTTTTTTTTGTTTGACTACGTACTAATCTGATATCTTGATGATTCCTCAATGAAATGACTGATGAAAAAAATTTACATGACACTCATTTCATTTATAACGCACATACATATGATTGAGATTTTGACATCAAAAATATTGATCATTGCATTGCATATTGCATGCGCATGCCCTTATGTTCTATTTACTTTAGTTGACTTTTTTCATTAATAAAGTATCAATCAAATTCGAAACTGTTACAAACAAAATGTGTATCCGTTACAGTTACAGATAACTTTAATGACAAAAGAGTAGAGATCATGTGACGGACGCGACGATGAGATTATGAGATTGATAGCACAATGGGATGCCGCAGACTCGACAGCTGCCGCTGTGAGTAACTGGACTTTTTTTGGTACTAAACGATGACGCGACGAGTGACGATACAAAGATGTTGTCTAGTTGTCGCTTATAATCATATTCGTCTTATATTTCATCTTACATCACCAATAGTTTATTTGCAATCTGAATCAAAAACAAAAAGGAAACCCGAATCTTATCAAAATTTATTTTCAATGATTTCTTTTTGGAAGAGTGACAAGGAGTGAGATATGAGAGTATGAAAATGACGTATTTTTGATGAGTTCACACAAATAATTGCATATCTAAATATTCTTCTCCATATTATGTTTAATTGACGGACGATGAGATAAAAATATACAGCCATATCAAATTCATTAATTATTACCTAGTTATCATTCGAAAGTTAATCGCAGCGCTACACCTATTTTACCAAGTTGCACAATAAAACTGTAAAGCAGGAAATATGAGCTCCAAAAAGACACACTATTTCAAAAAAATATATCACCTGTGTACACTTTAAGTACTATAAACGTACCTAAAAATTTATGTAATTATAACGCAACGACGCAAACCGACACCGGTACCATATAAGCATTCACTTAACATCATTCATCATTCTGTCTGGTGATGGTGACTTGGGGGTCATTTTATTTCTCCAAATGTATATTTATACAGGCGTGCACGCTTAAAAGATAAAAAAGTGCAGATATTGATATTAGTCCATTTATTTTGCATTTTTATCTTGATTTTGTTTTAAAAATAAGTAATTATCACTTTTACAAAGTTGCAGAAGTCTTTTTTGTCTTTTGTTTTTTTACGTCGCATCGTCAATCGTAAATATCGCACACAAACATCTAAATGCCAAATTGCATATCTCAAGATTTGATAATGGTGATTTCGATGAACTTCAGTCCATATGTCTCGCTTGTTTTTATGGCAGTTTATCTTCTCTGTCTGGTCTCGATTTTGTTGAAATTCATCAACTTTTCGAGACACTTGACTCTATATAACAGTCCAAATAAAAAGTAACAATGTTTCTTCGAAAACCAAAGTAGTTATTATAACGATTACGATACAGTTTTTATTACGTGTTACAACCATGATTATTTCAGTAATGTAGCCATTTATATGGATAAAATGTTGACATGATAGAATAAAAACCATTTATTATCACCACCACTCCACCATTTTACTAACTATATTGACTACTGTTGCTATAAAATATGTGCATAATCAGAATTGGAGCAATCAGGTCATTCATCGCGGTTGCTCCTCTGATTTGATGTCTATGAAATTTATATACTTTTGTGGTAGCAGCAGCTTTGCCAAAAGCGTTATAAAAGCAGTAGGGATTCATTAGTCCTATTTTATTGCACAATAAATCTGCTTCATTGGTGAATAGCTAATATATATTTTTGATTATTTGCGATACTGCATTTTTGTTATCATTTTAATTTAAGGTTGTTACCAATTTATCAACTGTGTGCTCTGTATTGTACTGTATTTTTACGATTTCCTAAAATTCTCAATTTAATTCAATGAAAGATCATAAATATACAAAAAAGTAAGTATATCCCTTTGTCTGGTCTAAAAAGAGCCGCAAAATTTTACTATATACCTGCCAACTGCCGAGATAACTACAAACTGATCTATTATTATAGCCACAACGACACCAATATGGATAGATGGTTTCACTTTTACACAAAGAAGGGCTATAGAATTGAAGTGAGCGACCGCATTTTTCATTCGGTATACTTTGTTTAATGGAACAACTTGAAATATAATATTTTCTCCCGATAAACTGGTAAAGATGGTTTGTCACTCAAAATGGAAGAATTTAAGTATTTAAGATGGCTGGTTATTGAGGAGAAGTGATCATCATATCATCACTCATTGTGTAACAATAAAAGTAAAATCTTTTATGAATGATGAAATGTATTTTTGTATATTGTCGGATCCTACCGTTTAACGCGTATGTCATTTTGCACAATACAGAATATATTTATGAGATATATACATATGTGATGATGACGGACAAGTCAATACATTATTATTTTTAAAAAATATATATTGCATGCAATGCAGTTCATTCTATAATGTGATGTCATTTTAACTCTTTACCTATTTCAAAGGCCATTACCCAAGAAATCATGACAATATCAATTTTTTGACGGCATATTTCATCATGTTCGCAGCAAAATTTAACCAACTATTTCATTGATTTAGGTAAATTGAATCTTCTTCTTTCTTTCTACTGCTAAATCAGCCTGCTGTAAGACTTTGTTTAGGAGATATAGCGCGTCAAAAATTGCCATTTTTACATTTAAAAGCATTAGGAAGCTCACATTTTTCTCGGATTTTCAAGCTTGGATACGGCAATGTTCGCACCGAATAAAAAATACATAGTATGCATGAAAAAAATCCTTATTTAATGGAGAATCTAAATATCGAAAAATCATTCTGCTGTAACTTCTGGAAAATTAACTATAACAGTTTGAATGTAGCCACTTTTTAACACGTAAAATGAATAAGTAACGCGGTAGAATCGGATTTTCACACAGACATGCCCAAAGTCTGTTCCACCGGTATATTTTTTCACGACGACTTGAAATAAAATATAAACCAATTGTTTTTAAGCTATGTTGGGTTGAGATATAAGCCAATGAATTTTTTATGATATGTTGGGTTGAGATATGACCCAATGGATTTATATAGCCATGTTGGATTGAGACATGACCCAATGAATTTATATAGCTATGTTGGGTTGAGATATGACCCAATGGATTTTATATAGCTATGCTGGGTTGAGATATGACCCAATGGATTTATATAGCTATATTGGGTTGAGATATGACCCAATGGATTTATATGGCTTTGTTGGGTTGAGACATGATCCAATGGATTTATATAGCTATATTGGGTTGAGATATGACCCAATGGATTTATATAGCTATATTGGGTTGAGATATGACCCAATGGATTTATATGGCTATGTTGGGTTGAGACATGACCCAATGGATTTATATAGCTATGTTGGGTTGAGATATGACCCAATGGATTTATATAGCTATGTTGGGTTGAGATATGACCCAATGGATTTATATAGCTATGCTCGGTTGAGATATGACCAAATGGATTTATATAGCTATGTTGGGTTGAGATATGACCCAATGGATTTTATTTAGCTATGCTGGGTTGAGATATGACCCAATGGATTTATATGGCTATGTTGGGTTGAGATATGACCCAATGGGTTAATATAGCCATGCTGGGTTGAGATATGACCCAATGGATTTATATGGCCATGTTGGTTCGAAATATGGTCCACTTCATTTATATGGCTATGTTTGGTCGAATTATTCCATAATTTAAACATTTGGTTAAGTTGGGTTGAGCTATGACCAAATTGATTTATAAAGCTATGTTGGGTTGAGATATGACCCAATTGAGTTATATAGTCTAGTTTAATTGCCCAATGACCCCCTTGATTTATATGGTCATGTCAGGATGGACTATGACCCCGTTGATTTATATGGCCATGTCGGGTTGGACTATGGCCCAATTGATTTATATGGTTATACTATTGTATATTTTTGTGTCCCCTGTAAGTTTTAAGTTGACCCCATCGAATTTGCAATCACCGCGGCCGTCTTCCCAAACTCAAATATTTCGTAGTTGCATATACAAGGAAAAATGCATTTACAATATTGTCATGGAAGCAGCATAAATTAAATCTAATCAAACTAACCAAAAAATGCTAAAACAAATGCATTCCATCTGTTCCTTTATTCTTATCCTGTCTGTTTTCTAAGAAAGTTAATTGCTAATTGTTTTGTTGATAAATAAGTTTTTTAATTAGTGAAGCTTTCATAAAGGTATAAAAATTAACGACTGTGGAAAGAGGATTCAAGGTATAAGTATTCAAGGATTCAAGGTTGGGGGCCCATAGGCTTAAATTAAGGGGACACAAAATCAGCTCAGCTTATCCCTATCCTTCGTTTAAGGCTTATATTGGCGAAAGTTGGACCGAGTATCATCCGGAAGCAGAAATATGTAGCAAATGTCAAGCTACGGTGCGAAAGTTTGGGAGCAGAATGGGAGTACAGCCAGAAGCTAGAGTTGCAGTTATAACTAATGAGGATGAAGCCCCAGAGACTCCTAAAAATGGAATGGTGGAAGACAAAATATTGGAAGTTGAAAGTACGCAAATGCAAGCATCATCGTTATCATCAGGGAGCTGCTCGTCTGGAGAATCATTTTACTCAGCACAGGACATCATGTCAAATTCTCAACATTCTTCTTTGTCTTCTCATTGCACTGGAACTTCTGGAAGTCATTCATTGCAAGAAAAAAGTTGCCCTTGAGCTTCAAATACGTACAGTTTAACTTCCATGACAGCCTGTATCTCCACACAACGATATTGCATTATTTGTGTGGAGGAAGGAAATCCTGGTCGCCACCGTATTCCTGAGGCAGTTGTGCGTAACTTGTGACATTTACATTGAATTTTAGCAACTACTGGAAACCGAAGTCTTGTTGGTGATAAGTTCAATGAAAGTGCAATTTCAAGTCTGGAAGCCTCCACAAGGAAGCGAACAATAAATTTGGACGAAGATGTTCTTTATCACTGGATAGCTGCTGTCACATTCTCTGGAAGAAATGGACCACAATATGTGTTTGATGAAAATGGAATCCCAAGCTCAAAATTTCCTTCCATTGTTGGAATTTCAAAAGAGTCATTTGATGACCTTCTCTCCCATTTTCAAGTTCACATGAGAACTAGCTGTAATCGTTGTAAACGACAAGCACTTGCAATGTGGCTCATGTTGATGAAAAGTGGATTAACACAGGAACATTTGGCTATGGATTTTGCAGTAGAACAGAAAACAGTTTCAAATGCATGTAAGGCGGTTGGAGAACTCATCCACAAGTACTTTACCCCGCATAATCTTGGCTTTGGCAGCATGAGCAGAGACGACGTGATTCGTGATCACAATCGCAAGACCACTCAGATTGCACTCACTATCCCAGATGGAAAGGTCATTTCAATTGCTGACGGGACTTACCTTTATGTGGACAAGCCTGTTGGTCATGGCGAGCAGCGATTCACATTCAATGCTCAGAAAATGTGCAATTTCTATAGAATGATGATGATTGTGGCGTGCTCAGGACGTATTCTGGATTGTATAGGCCCATTTCCAGCAACATGGAACGATTCAAAAGCTCTTGAGTGGATCATGGAGAACACTAGATTTCTGGAATTCATGGATGAGGGAACAGTAATCTTAGACAGAGGATTCAGGTCATGCGAGCCAAAGCTGAGAGAAAAGGGCCTTACCGTTCATTCACCGGAATGGCTTGGTGCCAATGAGAAGCAGATGAGCGTAGACAAAGGAGCAAAGTCAAGATTAGTTACCATGTGTCGCTGGCAAGTGGAAGGAGCGAATGGTAAGAGTTGTGTGATATTTGTTTATACTGAATTTTTACTCTTTAATCAATTTAAGTTACCAATTCTAATGTATTCTTTTTATGTTTCAGGAAGGGTCAAGCAAAAGTTTCGTTTTTTCATGGACACCATACCAGGACGATATTCTGCTAACATTTCAACCTGGTTTATGAATGTATGCGCCATTCTAAACAAATACGGGGCTTGTGGCTTTACAGAGACAGAAAGAAATATTGGATTTGCAAAGGAGGCTGTGGAACGAGCAAAACTTGGAAGCAATGCATTATGCGATAGGCTGAGAGACTCAGGAAAAATCAAGTGTACAGCTGCTTGGAAGAAGATGGATGCCAGTTGCCTCACAGACTTTCCTCGCTTAACGTTTGATGATCTTGAGAGGGCTTCGTTGGGTTCATATCACGCTAACGAGGCTAGAAGATACATAACAGAGCACTTGAAGCCCACCGGTTTGTTTGAATTAAGATATCACAAGGAGTTTCCTGACATAGTGAGGGCACAAATTCACTCCCGTTTTCAGTCTTCCACTATTCACAGTGCGTGGATCCATTACTTGCCAAATCAGAATGGACCTACAGCTATCTTGGATCATTACTGTACATGTAGAGCTGGTGCAAGGAAAGTAAGCTGCTGCGCACATATCGCCACTGTAAGTAATATTAGACATTATTATTATTCACTCAAAACCGTTGCTCGTTTAGTTGAAAAATAAGATATATATTTTTTGCTTTACCAGGCACTTCGTTTCTTAGGAATGGATCGCTATGCTGATGATTTGGTGAAACGCAAGAGTAACAGAGTTAGGTTTTTGGGGATTGCTTATCCGGATAGCACTGCATAGTTCAGTAAATTTGGAATTCATGCTGTTATTTTGTTAAGTTATTGGTTTGTTCGATTTATCGGTTCACTTTATTGCTATTTTGAGTAGAATTATAATTTAAAACAATGTAGTAATTAGTTTGTTTCATAAGATTTACTTTGAAACCATATTTTATATTATTTTAATGTAATTACTTATTGTAATTTATCATCACATTATAATAATTTGTCTATTGTCTGTAATATTAAATTAATCTATTTTTGAGAATCGATCAGTATGAAATTACTATTGTTATTACTAAACTTAAAATATATAATTTCATGTGCATTTATAACTTTAGTATACATTTGTTTACAATGTAACTTTACTCCTTAGTTGCTATTGTTCACATTTGTTCAACTTCGCAATATTTTATAACGGTTTCATAATTTATTCAACCTATAAAATGCATTGGTTTGACTATTAGGTTATGTTATTATCTTATTAATGGTAGAATTTATTTTAGGGAGGTTGTATAATGTACACATCGTGAAATAGTGCAAAGTTCTTCATTCTATAGCTTATATGCTTTCATTTTGGTATTTTTTAATTTTTTTCGGCGGTACTTCCACTTAGTATTAAATAGTCCAGTCAGCAAAATCTGTCACCATGCGAAATTTTCGGTTGCCAACAAAAAAATAAAAAAAGGGCCCAATTCTAACGTCTTATTTTCTAAGGCCCTTTCTCATTTTACCCCAAAAACTCTGCACTTGAAATTGAAACTGAGTTTTCGAGAGACTTTACTAAACAACGCATTAGTAAATTACAAACCAACATGTAATGAGACATCTGAAAATTGCGTACAATTAAAATGATGAAACGAAACTGTTGCGTGGTCAAAAAAACTACATGAAACTTCGAAAATCCCAAGAACAACCTAACAATCGATTTCGACTAACAATCAACTTCAAATTTCCAAGAACCCTCATAAAAAACTCTCATTACAATCAAAACCCACGTAAAAGCTCAAACCACTCCAGTAACCACGCGAAACCATCTCAAATCACCCCTTTCGAAGCAACAACCCCTGACCCTGATCTGATCACCCCAACCCAACAACAAACCCCCAAAATGACTCATTCAATCCCACAAAATTACACAATCACGTAACACAATAGCCCTTGACCTTGAACACAATAGCACATTACTCAATTCAATTGTGCAACTTCCACGAAAACCATTTAAAACAACCACACAACACACTCACTCATATTCAAACAGCCAATTCTACCACTTTCAACATGAAAATACACAAACTGATACTCCTCCTCCTATCCCTCACCCCCTCCCAAGCTAAAGTCCACTACGAGGACCTCTGTGCGGAGAACGAAATCGACCCGTTAGGTGCGGTCATTTTCAAGCAGATTGTTGGTGATGGCGAGTGCATGTGCTTTGGTGCTGGGACGTAAGTTAAATAACCTTAAATTAAACCCATTGCTAAATAACAAGCACTTAATAACACAATCCCCCTCCACAGGTTCATCTACCACAACCGCCCCCCAACACCCCCATGCACCCTAACCCCCAAAAACTTCACAGTCCACACCCCAACCTGCTTCCACATCCCCCCAAACACCAAAGCAATCCAAAAACTAACAACAACCCCATCCCCCTCCTACCCCCACGCATCAACCCTCTTCCCCGAATGCAAGTCCCGAGTAAAGCGTGAAGACAAAACAACCCCAGCACCCGGCTCATCAGGAAGCAACGGAGGAAACGGGACAGACGAGATGGACGAGGACTTCTCAAGTCAGGGTCAGGAGATTGGTCAGGAGCTGATGAGGAACCAGATGAATCAGTACATTGAGAGTGTGATTGCTAAACTGACTGGATTACAGGGTGAGGGTGGGAATATCGGGGGGACTGGGACGAGTGGGGGGAGGCACAAGTATCCTGTTATCAAGTTGATGGATTATACTAAGCAGATTATGCAGGTGGGTGGACAGTGAGTTATCTGTGCATTTGAGTTTACATTAATTAACCTGTTCATTTAATTCACAGAAAACATGCACAGTCGTGAATCCAGACTTTTTCGACCTCGCACTCAACTCATTCATCAACCTGCAGTTAGAGACGTACCACATCAAGGAGCCTTACATTGGGTACTCTGCGTTCAAGAGGATTGAGCAGGCGATGGGGAGGTGCCTCAAAGACGCGAGTCCTCACTTGTTTGTGATTGATGAGCGGAATAGTTCTAATTCTTCGGAGATGTGTGATAATCATGTGGTAAAGTGATAATTTAACTAACAATTAAATTTATTTAAGCATTTTAATCTAATCACCCCATTCCCCCGTTATAGCCCACCCAATCCTCAAACCAAACAGTAGCAGACCCCGGCCAAGAAACAGAAGAAATCCGAAACATCACAATCCCAAGCTACGCTTCCTCCGAACTCGAACCCGGAAAGATAGCAGAGCCGTTAATCGAGTCGGTGTGGAAGATGCTCGTGTCTACTCACTCGTACTGCTACATGTACTTTAGTGATTACTTTAACGATCATCATACGTATACTGTGGCGTTGCTCCCGTTGTTTACTAACGAGATACAGGAGGTGTGGTTGAATGAGGTGAATGGGACGAAGGGGTATGACCTGAGTGATCCGGATAAGACCAAGTTGTATGGAGGGTTGTTGGGGAATGTGTCGAGTGTGATGAGGGATGTGGATTATTGTGTTGGGGCGAGTAGGGCGAAGAGTGCTTATCCTTGGTTTATGAATAGGCCGTTGAGGGATAGTTCGAATGGGTGGTGAGTTTTGATGATTGTTTAAGTTTAATGCATGATTCAAGATATTAAATTGCTTGTTTTTTTGCAGGAATAAACGAAAGAAAAGAAATATTGAGGATATAACGCATATTGGCGATGTGGTCGTTGGAGAAAAGGTCATCGCGACAGAGTGTAAAGAAGGTGTTGACTATGAGGATGTTTGTGAATATTAACTTGGTTTTTTGTAATTTTTGTAACGGATTTTTGCAATAAAAATTGATTTAGAAGAATTTTATGGCTATTTTTCATGAGTCATTTTGGATTTCGGCTTATCGTGTTATCCTGACATCGTACGTGCTCAAGGTGCATTACGATCGAACAGGTGATCTCTTTGTGTAATTAGAGTTGGTTGACATATGGGGGGTTATGTGGTAGGGGTGAGGGTTTGAGGGGATTAGTGTTTTTGTTAACGGGAGGTGGTGGAAATTTGTAGGTTGAGAGGTGGGTTTTGGATGAGAGGTTTGTGCATGGGCGATGGGTTGAAAATGTTAAAATGGATAATTTTTGTGGTGAATTAAAATGCAAATCAGCTTCTTAATTTGGTTCTTTTGTTTTTAAAATTCAACTACAAAAAATGCGTGTCACTGAAATTCGAATTTATATCATGTTACGTAGAGGTTTTTAAACTTAATCGTGAATATATAATCCGCTACATGTGTCAAAAATAAGGTCGTTGTCGTTACTATACATTAACTCATGTTCGAAGAATGCATATCATGCTATGTAATTACTGCGTGGTAATCAGCGATCTTCAAGTGTAGTTAGATACTGCAATAACATAACGAAAGCATGTCTACAATAATAATTTTGTATGGTCGCCCTTGTTTCTATGTTTCGCCCCTTCATCTGGTCACTATTAATCAACACACAAGATCGCTAACTGATTGCCTTCGAAATTTCGTTCTAGCGACAAGGGCCACCATACAAAATTTTCTGCTTAGATATCTGGCATGGATTCCTTTACGGAAAAGCACTTCGCTGCCCTCTCGATATAGTAGAGTTTTTTCTTCCAAGGTGGTAATTAAGGTAACTCTAAAAATATGTAATTGCAGATAACCATTAAAATACGGTGAATATGTAATGCAATAGAAGTTTTAAGTATATCGTTTGTAACATCGTACGACATAATGCTATTATCTTTGCGAAAAGGAAGCAATGAGCTAAGGAACTCCAAAAATCTATGCACGACTAATACTGCAAACCCGAGTATCCAAAATTACCGTCAATTGACAAAAAATTGTAGTTTGAAGGAAAATACTTCGTGAACAACTGCAGAGTACAAGACATTTTCTTATTAAAAGATATTTCATACGTTAGTTAAATCTTGAAACTGCATTTTTAGACAGCATAAATAGCTAAATATCCATGGTCAAAGGTTGAGAGCCACTTGTCAAAATTTGAAAACTTTGTCGTACACACTTCATAAAGCCATAAATTGCCATTAACCCTACAAAACCTAACCCTACAAGAGTAGCTACAAACCTCTACGTATCATTGAATTCCTGATTGCTGTTACAAAAGATGATTTACGACGTTTAGTATCATAGCAACTCAGCAACTGCCAATAAATCAACAAATATTAGTTGACAATCTATGTTAACGGTACAAAACCTTTTAAATTCTTCTTTTCATAAAATTGCGCGTTATTCCAAAAAAAAACTATGAAACATCTAATTTAAACTACATTAAAATGCATCCAAACTTCACATCAGCCATTTCCAACGTCATATCAAGCCTATCAAGCCCCTCAATCTTTCAAAAATTAAAGATTTAAAACCCTAATATTCCGCCAACCACCAAACCCTCACCCCTACAACCCTCCCTCTAACATACAAACCAACACACATACGTAACCCCAAACTAACCCACCCGCTAAAATTCAACACTCCCGTAGGTCAATACACTACCGTAACAAAAAAAAACCCACAACAAAAAATCATCAGGTCCATCATCTCCACACAACTCACCTCACAAAAAAAAACGAATCATGTGTGCAAACACGACAACATTTTTGTGTCTACTCACCCATTTAAACTCGTAAAAGAACCACACATTAAAACCAAACCCAAAACCAAAACTTGATATTAAACCACACAAATTAAACCAACCCACCACACCAACAAAACTCGATAACCCAACTGCACCCTTACTCAACCACCCAACCCCCAAAAAAACTCACCAAACCTGGATAACTCATCGAACCCAACAACCACGATCTCCAATCTTATATGGCTTTGTCGATAAGTCCCCCGACTCCACAATCGCGACATCAGCTAAACGACCCAAAGTACCGTGGAGGAGTACCCTTCCAAAACCATCCACACCCACGATACCCCTCAATAACCTCCCCCACCACACCTACCCTTTTAATGAGTTTACCACCGCCCAGCTCAGAGGATATTCCCAGGAACCGCCGTGGTGGAACAACGGGAACACTCGTTAGAACGTCGCTTCGCAGGCACAACCGCCGTGGAATCCATTACCACGTCCCCTCACCACGAAACAGAGTTTTCACACCATTAATATCATCGCTTCAGGACTACAATTACTAGTTTTCCTTTTATTTTTCTTTTTTCTTTTCCTTCTTCCCCGTTTTTAGCTATTTTAGTTAAATATTTTTTAAAAGCATAAAGCAACAAGATCAAGAACCGCATTTAAGTTTAGTTTTTAAGTGAACAATCCCTTGGGAAATTTTTAAAAAGAGTTTTATTTTTATCGTGTTTGCAACTCACGTGCCACATCAATTTTAAATTTTTAATCATGTCTTCAGTTGTGAGGGTCCCTGGAGCTTGTACTGAGATAAGTTATAAGGGGATGAGGTTCCTCATCACGGAGAGACCTAATGATATCGCGATGGGTGCGTATGTGGAGGAGCTACTCAGGTGGGTATTGAGGTGGAGCGTGACAAGTTTTCTTGGTACTTTTTACTAATTGACCGTTTAATTGTAGGTACAAGGTAGCAACACTGGTACGGGTATGCGAGTCAACCTACTCACCAGAGAAACTTTCAACGAATGGGATACAAGTGGTGGACCTTAGCTTTCCGGATGGGCAGGCGCCGCCACAAGAGGTGAGTAGCGAGACATACTGGTTTTTATGATTATAGTGCGAGTTTAATTGTGGTTAACTTTTTTGCAGGTGATAGACAGATGGTTCGAACTGGTCCGAACACAATTCACAGATACGCCAGACTCGTGTGTAGCAGTTCACTGTGTAGCTGGGTTAGGTAGGGCACCCGTGCTTGTAGCCCTCTCCCTTATGGAATTAGGAATGAAATATGAGGATGCTGTGGAGCTGATTCGACTGTAAGTTTTTTGATGTGGTTGAGTGGGATGAGGTGGATGGGTGTGTGAGGTGGTGTGATAGATGTTTTTGGAGTTTGTGGTGGTAGGTTTTTAGCAAGTGGGTTTACAAGTTTGCTTGTGGGGTAACGTGTGATTGACTGGCGATGAGAGCTAATTAGTTAGCACGTTAGTTAAAACAAGTTGTCTTAATTGCTAGAGAATTGACGGTAGCGAAATGAGAGATTGTTAGTAGGGCTGCACGAGTGTCATTTACATGTTCATTTAACGTACCCAAAGTTTCAATTTTCATTATAAAATTCCGTCAAGTCGTGCATTTTTTTAGTTATTTTCGTGTTTTTCAGCTAAAAGTTCATGAAGACGTTTACGAGCAGATTATTTTCATGATTTTGTGCAATCTAGATTAGAAATTATTGAAGTTACGCCAAGTTTTTAGATCACACGCTAAAATGTACAGTAATTCTTATTTTATATTTGACCTTAACCTTGAATTGTGCAGTAGTTGAACTGGTCAAGGTTCTCAATTTTTCAAGTTCGACGATTGCATCACAAGTTTAAGTTTCAATTTTCATAAAGTATGATAGCTTTCACTTTCCTCTAGCTTTAATTCAAGTTTGGTATGTAAAACCACATGGCAACACGACACTTAACTGTTCCATGAGCACTGACACGTGTCCGTGAAAAGTTACACCGTGACCTACTTGTTCAGCTCTATTTGAAAATGAAGAGTAGCTCAAGTCATAAAGCACCGTTACCTGTAACACATGTTTTAGTGCTTCCATGCACGTCATCGGTGCGGTGTCGGGTTTCCATTTCAACTACCTAAGCACTTGACATGCCAGTTGCCATGCTAATATAGAAAAATGTCTCACAGCTCAGCTGCTAAAATATGATAACTGATTTTCTCCAGAAAAATCTATGCAAACAATCAGTTCGTGAAAACTCCAACTCACACACACATCCTCGTTCTTTAAAATATTATTAACTTCTAATTATGAATGTACTTAACTATTCAAAACACCCTAACTGACCACTTTTCTCTCCCCCATTCCAGTAAACGACGCGGCGCAATAAACGCAAAGCAACTAACGTTCCTCGAACGCTACAAACCGAAATCCCGGCTAAAGAACCGCGCAAACGGAGGAACCTCCCATCACCACTCTTGTGTAGTTATGTAACGTGTATAGATATTTACGAATATGATTATCACTTAAATATACCAAATTAGTTAAGAATAATTTTATGTTTCAATCTTTATCTCTCTTCCTCTGTTTTTTCAATGCAAGATCAAAATAAAGCGATTACGTTTATATGAGCAGCAACGTAAAATAATAACTAGACTTTTCACAATTAATTTTTCTGGATAATAAAAACAATTTATTCTCCCATCGAAATACACAAAAAATCTAGTACAGGGTCTTAACGGTTAGACTTGGCCACACGTTCCAGTTCGTCCTTCTTCTTGATTGCGTAGGAGTTTGAAGAGCCCTACAGAGGTGAATAGAAACAGGTGATTAGTCATGTGTTCACTAGCATCTCAATTAAAAATGTAAACTTTCATTAACTGTCAAATAAACACACCTTAGCAGCATTAATCAACTCATCAGCAAGACACTCAGCAATGCTCTTGATATTCCTGAACGCAGCCTCCCTAGCCCCAGTGCAGAGCAACCAAATAGCTTGGTTAACACGTCTGAGTGGACTCACATCAACGGCTTGACGACGCACAGTACCGGCACGACCAATACGGGTAGAGTCCTCACGGGGTCCGCTGTTGATGATCGCGTTCACGAGAACTTGGAGGGGGTTCTAAAGAAAGAGGATCATGATTAGGTTAATTGCTTTGCATGAGGTATACTTAATTAAGTGTCATGACTTAAATCACACTTACCTCCCCAGTCAGCAAATGAATGATCTCAAACGCGTGTTTAACAATCCTAACAGTCATGAGCTTCTTCCCGTTGTTCCTCCCGTGCATCATCAAACTGTTCGTCAATCGCTCGACGATAGGGCACTGAGCCTTCCTAAACCGCTTGACCTGGTACCTTCCAGCAGAGTGGGGGAGGTACTTGGCGTACTTCTCTTTAACGGCGATGTAGTCCTGTTTACAAATTAATGATTAAAATTTTAGATTAACTGAACCTTTCACCCTATCTTAACCATTCAACCTTAATCAGTAATCACTAATCAAAATAGCTCACCTGAAGCGACATATCGGAAACCTGAACATCATCACAACTCCACTTGTTAAACAACTTAATTTCCGGCAACTCCTGGATGACCTGGGTAGGAGCGGCGACAGCACTAGATGCCGTGTCCATACCCGCACTCTCCCAATCTTCAGACATGATTAGTTTTTAAGTTTTAACGTGTTTTCGAACAATTTTAAACACTACACAATCGCAGTGGTGGATTGACAGAGAGGACCCAGGTTGTGTACACAGTAACAGATCTCTAATGAATGAACATGTACTGAAAGCTTGTGTATTCCGGCGTGCATGTAAGATTTGACTTGAGTGGGGATGGGGGTGGGGCGATGCAAGACAGTTGGGATGCGTGTGTACGTTCGAGTGATGGCTTATTGTTGACAGTAATGCACAATTTACTCGGTAGTGTAAGATGG
>JAQFXM010002084.1:0-26966 GCA_034693345.1 Entomobrya multifasciata
TTAGCTACAGACAAAAATTTTCAAGGTCCAAAATCTCTCATAGTAGTTATCCTGGCTTCAGTGAAATACACGGACGAATACATTGGTCATTTTCCCCAAAAAAGTAAACATACTAAAGCATTTTGTGGAGGATCCTGGCATGGCTGCTTTTAGACTTCAAACTGGATACACGCTTATTTGTGAGAGCGTCATCTTACCCGTCCAACTGTGAACTGCGACGCTTCTTCCAAAATTTCCCACAAATGCGTTCGCAGTGACAGCCAACCTGAGTGGACGGACATTGAGAGGAACGAAGGGGTTGTCCTGTTTCTTGCAATATCCAAAATATTTAACATTGAAGGAATTCCGTGGTTTCAGAGTATCTTGGCATCTAGCAACTAAAATCCTTTTGAACAACAAGCTTTTCCTCCTATTGACTCCATTCGAGCTTCCATGGTATGTAGTGAGGATAAGGGTTTCTATTGCTTCAAATCCAACACAGTCAACCAGTTCACCACCACCACCAATCCACCTTCATCCCTGTGTTCATCCCCAACTAGCAGCAAAAAAATCAACCCTTCCTTGCTCACAGGCAGTTCGTGTAGATAGGTCTACAACAACAACAAAATATTAAGTTACACTGAAGAATAGAATTCCTAATCGCATATTACAAGGATACGCTTACCCATTCTGCTAACGTTAAAAAGATGAGCATAGAAGCACAGAGTTGAGTTACACTGAAAAGAAAACAGATAACTGATTATTTACACTCCTCACAGGGATATCTTGTGAATGCATTTTGTATATATATATATATATATATTCTCAGCAGAGAAATAATAATATTAACAACAATAATAAATACAAGTTTACCATTGGAAGTACTATGCTTCTACAACACAGCTATTGCTATTTCCTGCATATAAAAAGTAATTGATTTGACTACAATAATGAATAAAAAGGAGAAGAAAAAATGCACTGGCTGGAATACTGGTAAAATTTGTAATTGTGTGTAAAAAGTGTTAAGCTTTGTTGTTGTATATAAATATACACAGTTAAGATATATATTCTATATATTGTCCAGCAAAAGGGAGTTTAGAAAGTTTAAAATATATCGTTTAAATCTCTGCAAAAAATAATCAAGAAATAAAATTTACAATATGACGAGTAGAAGAGACCAGGAAGGTTCCAGTTGTAGTTTCTAGAGTTACTAGAAATCAATCACCACCAAAGTCAATGGGAATCACTGCGCAGGATGAATCCATCGACCCCGGTCCCACCACTGCTGGGGTTGTTGGACCAACAACTAATGAGCTTTTATCAGTGCTACATCCTCCGCATCAACCAGGGAGTGGGAAACCTGCGTACGTTAAAAGGGGACCTGGTAGACCACGCAAGGACAACAGCGTGGGCCTGGGGAAAGCACACAAACTGGGGTTGAGTCACAAAACCAAAAACCTTTACGGGTAAGTATTTTATTGGAGTCTCTGGGTGGCGTACACTGCTAAAATGTTTGCAAACCACTTGGCGCCCTCCGTGAGACCCTTAGAATTGGAATGAGCCGTACTGATCTTGGAATAATTTGTGTGTACAGGGGTCTTCCGGGACCTTCGCTTAATAGAGGACTCTCCGGAAGGAAGAAAAGTGATGGGTTACTATCCGCTGGCGGGACCAACTTGGCAGTTAGTCTGATCGGAGAATTAAGTGCAATAAGCCATGAATCTCCTCCCAGAGGTGGTAACAATGGTGGTGCGGATGATGCTGCGGAATCGGACACAAGTAGTGTGGCCTCCTCACTGGAAAAACTTCATGAGGATTTTTCACTCCTGCCAGAGCAATGGTATGAGGAAGGATAATATCAGATCAAATTGGAAAAATAAATATTTGTGTGAAATTGTGATGTTTCAATTAAGTGTTTTCGTTTTACTCACAGGCCTGGAAAAGTGTGTGCGTTTTGTAATTTGGGGGAAAGAAGTATGCTTGGTCAAGGTGATTTACTTCGTCTCACAGTTCCAGAGGGTTTTGATCCTGCTGCAGTGTCCACCGGGTTGTCGTTGAAAAATAAAATCGAAAAAGATACCAACAACGAGAAATCTCTAAAATCGGGATTTTCTTCAAGACGACAAAAGGGATCTGGAAAAATGAAGTAGGACTGTAAAATATTTATCAATTAAAATTTTCAAAAAATATTTTCACCGTGAGCGTTTTACAGTTTACTATTACCTTGTTTCAGAAGGCTCATTTCACAAAGTAGTCTGGAAAGCATGAATGAACCTCAAGACGAAGTGTGTGGATATTCTGAGGAACCAGAGTACATCAGTATATTTGATTCAGCGTGCGGTAAGTGTGATATATTTTGAGCGCTTTCTTGCAACAAAAATTCTTATACATAAGCATTACAAACATTTAAAAAATCATTTAAATTTTAAAACTACAGGGTACTACTACGTCCATCAAGGTTGTGCTAATTGGTGCGACGGCGTTACTCTCAAAGAGGACGGCGTCTCATTTACTAACCTGGAGACCGAAGTGATCCGTTCCCTGAACCAACGTTGTCTACACTGCGGAAATTTAGGAGCTGGTGTTGTGTGCAAGGCTTCAAGTTGTAGCACAGTGTTACATCTTCCTTGTGCTGCGATCAGCGGTGCATTTCTGGACCTTAATTCAAAAACTGTGTTATGTTCATCGCATTTAGATTTAACAGTGTCTTTAGTGGGAGATAAAGCAAACTGTACGGTTTGTGACTCTCCTGGAAAAATCTCCGCTTTGGTTTTGTGTAGTAATTGTGGATGCCACTATCATGGCAAATGTTTGGCTCTCATTTTGGACCCCGGTATTAGAGCAGGCTGGCAATGTCCGGCTTGCAAAATGTGCCAAGCTTGCAGACAACCAGGGGATGACGGCAAGCTTCTTTCATGCGACACATGTGACAAATCCTATCACACATTTTGCCTACGACCTCAGTTATCATCCATACCTAAACACAGTTGGAAATGCAAGGTAAATTGAAGAAATCAAACGAAATCAACGTTCTAACAAGTTATCAAGAATAAATCAAGAATATTTTTTGAATTGGTGATAACCTTTTTTTCTCCAGTTATGCCGTCAGTGTACGGATTGCGGTGCCCGAACTCCAGGTTCCGGTCCATCGTCCAGGTGGCACGCAAACTTTTCTGTTTGTGACTCCTGTTATCAGCAAAGGAATAAGGGGCTCGCTTGTCCAATGTGTGGGAAGGCGTATCGTCACGTGGCCCAGAAGCTAATGCTGCAATGCCACAAGTGCAAAAAGTATGATTATTGATAATTCCCAAATCGGTCAACATTCTGATTCAAATTCAAATCATGTTTTAATCACACTTCGCTTTTTGTTATTTCCCATCAAAAAAGGTATGTTCATGGAACCTGTGACCCGGCCGCGGATTTAGCAACGTACCAACAAAAGAAGGAAACAAATCCGGATTTCGAGTATATATGCAAGCCATGCAAGAATAACCAATTAGGGTTAGTCAGTCCCAATGTAATTGGGGGAACAGGTCCGCGATTATTGTCCTCCTCGACGAAGCGTACTTCCGATGAGTTAGGATCTGAAGACAACTCTGCACTCACCAACCACGCCTCCCAAGATGGCCTGTTTTCTCCCGACGAGTCCTTACTAAGCACCGAAAATAGCAGCGATGTTTCCTGGTTGGATAAGGTCAGTAACTCAATACCTAATCAATTTTTGTCATCTGGTAGGGTTAGTTACCTGCTATGCTGGTCTTTTGATCGTCGTCATAAAACAACTTAAAACTTAAAGCGCCTAAATTTAAAATGGAGTGATCTCGAATTTCAAAATTGAATTTGGTAGCGTTTGTCGTTTGTATTGTTTGGTACATGTTTGAGAAAAGTTTTTATCTCCGCGAATTTGCATTTTTGAAATTTGGTGAAATTCGTAATTCAAATTTCGCGCAACTGGACGTTCTTGTATTGCGATTGGTAGGCCAAAAAAAATTCAATACGCAGTACTGTTGGCTGTTGCTTGTCTTGTCTCGAATCGGCTTGTGTCATTGTTTAGCTTTCGATTTCGAAGGAAGCGACTTGCTTGGAACTTTGTTTACCAAGTTGAAAGTGGAGTAGTCTGTAAAAAATTGAGTTGGTTTTCAGAAAAAATGTTTGAAGTGAAGTTTTTTTTAATTAACAAAATAATTTGATTTGAAATGCAGAGCGCAACAGGAAGTGGCGGCGATGACAAGCACCAAGCTCACCATCATCAAACACCAAAGGATAATAAGTTACTAAATTATGAAGCAAAGCTGCACAAACGAAAATCAATATCCGGTGGCAGTGGAGCTGTAGCGGGTGGTGGCCGAGGGAAGGGTCACGATAGAATGGGTCATTATAGTACAAATAGTAATAGTAGACGACAGAAAGTCAATGAATTTGTCAAGAAACGAGGACCAAAACCAAAGCTTAGAATGTTCGGAAGTGGAAGAGTGCACGTGAGTTTGCATAACTACTAGATTGTTATATTAGAGCATTTCATAATTCTCAGGCAGGATGAGTGAGTAATATAATTGTTTTGTTCTAGCAGAGAGCATCGACAGATTCATTTCCAAAGGAAGAGGAAGGGCAACCAGTAGGGGTGGAAAACCGAATGATATTGTGTTCATCCCGTGACGACTTTGTTTTGCAACAGGATGTTTGTGTGATGTGTGGAGCTTATGGCAATGACCTTGAAGGTCGTTTGATTGCTTGTGCTCAGTGTGGTCAGTGTTACCACCCTTACTGCGTTAATGTTAAGGTAAAGAAAGACACAGATTAGTGTGATGATATGATTTGTGCTGGAGTGTTTCATTGTTTGATTGAAAATTACATTGTTGTTCAGGTTAACCGAGTTATTCTTCAGAAAGGATGGAGATGTCTGGACTGTACTGTTTGTGAGGGATGTGGTCAGCGAAACGATGAAGCCAGGCTAATCCTTTGTGATGAATGCGATGTGTCTTTTCATATTTACTGTATGGATCCTCCATTAGATAGTGTACCCCACGGCACTTGGAAGTGCAAATGGTAAAGAATTAATTCTCAAGTTTGTTATTTTTAAATGTTTTTAGGGAGCTGGTAGTTATAATGTGTATGCATTTTACTTTCCAGGTGCGTAGTCTGCCAATATTGCGGATCAAATGATCCAGGCAGGAATAGTATATGGCATAATAACTACACCACGTGTGGCCCATGTGCTTCATACTCAACGTGTCCAGTGTGCAAAGCGGAGTATACTGATGGAGAGTTAATAATCAAGTGTTCCAAGTGTGATAGGTATGATTTTAAGTTTAATTTCTTTTGGTTTTGGATTGGTATGATGTGAAAAGGTTTAATATTTCACATTTTATGTATTGTTACAGATGGATTCATGCAGGTTGCGATTCCATTAGGAATGACGAGGACGCAGAGAAATGTTCGGAAGAAGATTACAATTGTGTACTATGTAGACCAAATGAAGTTCCACCTCCACATCTGCGACCACCTCCACCACCAATTGTTACCAAAAATGATAACCCGCCAAAATCTCCAGGTATGACACAGGCACTACCTTGTATATTCCAGGATGGAAATAAAATGAATATTATTATCATCATTTTGTCGGTTAATATAGATCTCTTGAGGAGTTCGTACATCATGGATGGAGTAGTCCTTTCGGACACTGGAAATTCTCATATGAAATCCTTATCACTGGATTTCCCTAGAAAGAAAAGGAAGAAAGCTCTCAAGATACAAGGGATTTCTGATATGGAGGCTGGTATTCTTGCAGCAATTGAGTCAGTAGTATCAGGTGGAGGTAATTTAAGATATTCAAATGCTCTTGCTATAATTTTATGATAGTTTCGTTTGTAGGCTTACACATGGTTTATTTATTTGAATTTTATAGCAGATGATCGGTTCAAAGATGACTCGGAAAAAGGTACGAATTTTACAATAATTGCAGTCGCACTCTATTAGTTATTGATATTAACTCTTTTGCCGAAGCTCGCTATTTTATCATTGTCTAATAAACTTGTTTATCCCAACAGACAAAGAGGCTAAAAAGAGACAAAAGAAAGTAGGAATAGGCGGTTTTGTAGTTAGACTTAGGGGACCAAGATATAAGGATGAAGACGACGGACTTGATGCATTAGAGTCGGGATCCGGAGACAAACCGAAAAGAAAAGCTCAACGTCGTAAAGTAATCAAAAACAAATTGGTAGAAAATTTTCCAGTTTACCTACAGGTAAGTGCGCGCTTAAGTTTCGTAGAATTTAATTTTATGTTGTAAAAAAGTGTGTGTACTAATTGGTGCCTTTTGATGGACTTTTGTAGGAGGCCTTCTTTGGGAAAACATTGCTTGAACCCTCTTCAAAAGAGACTGATCTGGTAGTAACCAATACTGACGAGCTCGATGAGACAACTAATTCAATCAGAAGTGAAAGTACCGTTAAGCTGACTAAGGTATGCTTGATTGGCCTGATGTTCAATGATTGCAAAAGGAGTGGATCATTAAATATTGGGATTATACATTATACGCTGTATTTTCAGGAGGAAATTAAAGAAATCGAAGCAATCAAAGCGAAACAAAAGTCACCGGAGAAAGCCAAAGCAGACAATCGACAGATTTCTGAACAGTCCACACAGCAGCAACAACAGGTGGTCTCTACAGATGTTTCGAAGAAACTTCACCCAAGTTTGGTTGATGAGGATGACAGCGAAATTGCATTTCAAGATATTCTTACTGGAGATCTATTGGACAATGATTTCATGGACAATATTATGAATGAAGGGGATGACATCAAGGTTGAAGAAGGGCTCGTCGATTTCAGATCAACTGCGGATGACAGCAATGATTTCTCATTGGACCAAAACTCACAGGACGTGGTTAATCCTAAGGATGAGTTTAATGACATTCTTGCATCCCAGTTTGGCCTGGAAAATATTGATCCTGGACTTCCAAGTATGGACTCGAAAGATGTTGAGGCGATCTTCAAAAATGTGCTTATAGAAGACCAACAGGATGCACTATTTTCTCAAGTCAATAATGTGCCTGCAGTTTCTGAGGGTAATGAAAAAATAATTAAGTGTCGAATTCACAAGAAGTACTTTGTATTGTGCATATTCAACTGTAGTAATACTACTTGAAAACCTGTAATACTAAATATTATATTTTCATCTTTGCAGTTACTCCTTCGCCTCGGGTAACCTCAAATCAAGTAATTCCTCCCTCGTCACTTCCAGTTTCCAGTCCGTCGTCGATACCTGCTAATATTACTACCACTGGGCCAGGTGGGTTGACTTTTCAAGTAGTTTTTTTTAAAATCTCAATAACATTCGGTCATAAGTTTTTTTTGTTAATTTGTGCAGTTCAAGCAAGCCCAGGCCTTCCAAGAGCTACACCATTGCAACCAAATCTTGCATCACCCGTCAACTTCCCTCCCCCTTCGCCATATCCTTCAGAATACAGCAAGTATGTAACTTTCGATTTTAATGCTTAATATAGAAATTCTAAATTATTTGTTGGTTATCCTCTCTTATAAAAATATATTCATTTAAAAAATTACAGCAGTCCACAGTTTAGTCCAGCGTTTTCCGAACCTCCTAGCCCATGGCCAGCCGCATCAACAGAAGTTGATTCCGATCAACCTAGTAGCTACAACCAAAGAAGTATGCTCAAGTGGGAAGCTGATGAAGCCCTTGGACCAAATGCGACAATTGTCAGCGTGCTATATGCAAATCTTAATCATCCTGAACTCAAACGGGACTATGCAAGTATGTAGCTGTTACAGACCTTTAAAAACCATTGTTCCGAATCGCGATCGTATATAATGTATACAACATGGATTCTGATTTGATTCATTTCGTGTAAATGTTTAGATTGGAACGATCGTGCTAAACAAATTGCAAAAATTTGGCGAGGTCTGTCATCAGAAAAGAGAGCTCCTTATCTGCAGAAGGCTCGAGAAAATCGTGCTGCTAGTAGGATGCAGAAAACACAGCAGGTACAGTATTTACTGACATTTTGGTTTTTATTTCACTTCAAACTATTGTCGATTTCACTTTAACTGCAAAATCAACTACTACTCTAGAGGCACAACTAAAGTGTAACAATATAATAATTGAACTAATATGCAAAAAAAAGTTTGATTTTTTGTCCTATTAATATTTAATTGTATGTAAGTATGGTGGTGGTAAAATGACTTCGGAATAGTAGTATCTGCCTCTTCTTTAACTCTTTCTTCCATTAAATCTACTATATGCCTATATACTATATGTGTTAGATGCCGAAAGAAAACAGAGTTGGTGATGGTAGTGGCATTAAAGATGCTTCACTCACAAGTCACTCATCACCTGAGTGTGACTCGCCTCATCACGTGAAAGGGCCGGGTCCACCCCCACAATTGCCTCTTCAAGCTATAATAAAAACAGAGATGGACATTGACTCTGTGAGTTGTTGTGGGCCCTCGCCATGTGGCAGTCATCATGGTCATGACAATATGATGGTTGGGCAAACTGATAGCCCCTCCATGTGCTACTCCTCTTCCCCATCCTATTCTCTCCATCACGATGTGTCCCCGTGTGTACCTCCGTACTCCCGCATTCATGTAGCTTGTAGCAGTCACTCCCCCACAACTAGTAACTCCATGTCTCCTCATCCTCCCCAATCTCCGCACCATCCCCCCACTCCTCTGCACTTGCACAGCATGCCTCCCAAAGGAGGTGCTGTCCCTGGTGGCAATATTCCCAACATGCCATCTCCTTTATATGTGGGCGGTGGGGATAAAGATTCTCCACATGCTCCTCCTCCTCACCCTCACAAGTACTCCTCATACGGCCATGCAGAACATCATCTTCCTCATCCACCTCCTCATCATCATCCACATATCAGAGCTCTGCCTTCGTCAGAGAGCTGTAATTTTTCTGGCATTATGGTGAGAACAAGACAACATATCACCCAAAAATCAAATTAGCTACTGCTCAATCTAAATAACCATTTGTTCTACCTGCTAATTTTCAAATAGATTACCTTGGGATTGCGTATTATAAATTGTCTTGTAAATATATTTTTCAATCATACAATCTTATATTAAGTACATTTCGTACACATTTATATTGTTACTTCCCTCGTTTTTATAATTTGTCCCAAAAAGTATACTTCCTTTTGGATCCAAGCCGTTGTGCCCAGTCGTCCGGTTTATGAATCTAAAGCTGGGTTAATAATCCAATGTTTTGTAGTGGAGATTTCCGACAATTTCGTTCATTTATTTTCAACAGCATGTCAATTAAATGACCATTCGCCCTACCCCAATTTGATTTGGTATAATGAAATAATGCATGACTATGTAATTATGGTATTTATATTCAAAATGAGAAGTAATCTCAAGTATGACGTATTTCTTCTTTATTAATCCTTTTACGTAAATTCGCATTAGTGATACGCGCTGGTGTAATCACCCATTTCCGTGCCTGTTTGTATTCTGTAACTTGTCAATCATTAAATTATTTTATGGAATCGCTTTTCGGATTCGGATCGACTTTAACGTAATGACAATAAGCATGATGGTAATGACTGGTATGGATATTTCGTTTTAAAAAATGTAACAACAATTATTGATGGATGTGTAAACCAAATTCTTGTAAAGTAAATTTTACATAGTAATGTTGACTGCTTTAATGCTTTGAACAATTTAGAGTTTTTATTGTATAAGTGTATGTATTTACATGTATATGGCTTACATTTGGGGTATATATTATTAACACCCTTTAACAATTGCTATTCATTAGTAAATGTGAAAATGCTTGCGCTAAATTCATTTGTATAATTGATGTTATTTTAATCCTTTTTCAGGATCCCGACAAACTTGGATCTGGTGGATCAAAGAACGCTCGAAATGTGGAAACACAAGAAGAAAGGCAATGGAAACAAATGCAAGCATTGAGGCAGCAACAGCAGCAGCAAGGTGTGCTACCTGTAAGTGATCAACACGTGAAAGAAGGTGTTATGGCTGCTAGTACCATGGGAATGGCGGGCGCTGCTCCAGGAATGCAATTTACACCTTCGCCAGGTACACAAATTGGGGTTGGAGGCCAAAGAATGATGCCACCTGGAAGTCCAGGCGTGGCTCCTGGTGGAATGGAAGGTGTCCGACAACCACTGCAGGTATGAAATTCAAGCTGGGAGATTTTATACTTATCCCCATTGAATAATAATTGACAGCCCTTCTTATTAATCAATGTTTTAAACCAACACAACATTAGATACCTTTATTTTCTATAATTGCTTTGCATTTTTACAGAGCCCTCTTGCTACATCACCAATGGGAAGACCAACATTCCCTGGAGGTTTACCAATGGGTAGACCAAGACCACCAAATATGACGGTAGCTATGCCACCTCCCTCTCCTTCTGGTGTCTATCAGCCACGGCCTGATGGATTGGTTGGTCAGAATCCGCAAAACATTCGAGGGCCTTTATATGCAAGACTTCCATTTCAACATCAGCAGCCACGCCAGGCAATGCCTTCTATGCAAAATGATGTTTATGGAACTCCCCCTCAAACACCACAACCAGGTGATGTTGTTCCTCAGTCCCCTGGTGGTCCGTCCGTATTACAGGATCAATATAGTCACAATAGCCCTATTCAACAACAAGGTGATGGTTCTGATGGCTTAGGAGCCTCACCTCGACCCAGTCCATCTCCTCAAACCTCTGAAGCTAAGCAGCATCTTCGAGGATTGCTGCAGAGACAACAGTCAGTACCGAATGACGTGCCTTCACAGAACCGCCCTCCTACAACATGGTCACACCAAGTCGATGATCCAAATAAGCTTACAACCATGGTCACAGCCGATGGTCAGCAGATTGTACAAAGGTTGGGTGCTCCAGGTAAAGGTGTTCCTGGAGAGTTTCGTCAACCGTTACTACCATCCCACGTTCGAGTACCTGCAAATGTTGCCCAGCTGTCTCCTGGTCATCCTGCGCAAGCTGGACAAAGAGTTCCTCCTCCTGGCATGGTTGAGTTTAGGCTCGGATCACCAATGGATCCCAGAGCTAGGATTCTTCTCCAACATCAACAACGAGGCATCATCATTCAACAAGGAATGCCGCAACAAAGACCACCCGGTTTCAATCAGTTTTCTCCAGGAAGCGTTTCCCAACCGCCTCCCCCAACATCTCAAATACGAAATTCTTTAGATCCTTACGATCACCTGGTTGCGCAGCAACAACAACAACAAAGAATGCCTGCCGATGTGTCAGTGACTACGTCTCCCATGCTTGCTCAACAATTGGGTCGTCCCTTGAATGCGCCTGCGAGCGTATCTGTGAGTGCTCCTCAAATGTCTGCTCGTTCACATTCTATGCACAATTCACAAGCTGCGGCTATCGCTGCAGCAGCAGCTGGTCATGCTCCTCCTCCACCTCCGAAACCTGCGCCCGTGAGTGGTGGTAAACCTGACTCGATGCCAAGATCCGTATCTCCGGAGCCACCTTCTGCTTCCATGTCAGACCATCAAGAGTTGCCAGACAGTGTTACTGAAGAACTTGAAAAGTTAGAACAAGAGCATAACAGTGATCACGGTGTGGAGGGAGAGCCATCTGAACTCGCAGATCTTGGCATGGATGATGACGAGCTACTTGGAATGGGCGATGATTTTAACATTTTGGAGTACGCCGATTCTGAGTTGGATGATGTGGTCGGTGGAGAAAAGACCAATATTTTGGATAATTTAGATTTGGAAGAAGATGAGAAAGAAGAAGAAAGAAAGAATGAAGTAGACATCAAAGAAGGAGACAAAAAAGAGCCCAGTATAACAAGTGCGGATTTTGCAAGCCTTACCGCCAAGTCAAGTTCACCATTGACCAAAGCTTCAGATGGACTCAGTAGTCAAGCCAATGTCACCCACATTCTCTCCCCACCAAATTCTTCCTTTATGCATAATGCTTCATCAGCTGGCCCTCCACCTCCACATTCATCTCACCAAGAGGCCCTTCTTCGACCAACTCAGCATCAACAGCCTCCTCCACCGCCGTATCCAGTTCCACCTCCGCCATATCCTGGTCGTCCTCAGGTACATGAAATATTTTTTCTATATTTATTTTCCTTTTATGTATATAAACTAAATGGTACTTGTAAAAAATTAGTACTTCGCTACATTCTCTTTCATTTGTATTTCTGCTCTCTTATATCTTCAACCTTATCTATATTATTATTTAAAGTTACATTTTTCGCTTGTAACATTATTGACTCATTTTGTAACATTCGCTGCTGCTGTTGGGAATGACTATGCTACTACTACTACGTACGTAGATGGTTGGGATTAGAAATGGTGGTGGTGTCGGTGGTGTGGTTTCCAATACTATTCCATCGGCCTTATCAGGACTGCGGAGTCCTTTAGCAGGTCTCAGTGGGGTTGTTGTTGGTGGAGGTCCTGCCATTCGCCCTTCTTCACTTGCTTCTCCCTCTAACGCTAATACCCATTTACACTTGACTCCACCTCAGCGTAGAACTCTTCTTCTACAGGTAAATACACAATTCACAAAGGCTTTAATTTATGTAACTTTTCCTTTTAAAAACTAATATTACGCAACAATATAAGTTGTATTCTTCTACTAATTTCGCTTACTGATTAGTATATAATGAATTGTCAATGCTTTTTGGCTTGTAAAATACAAAGTTTAATGTTAGCAAAACAAAATGTATGAAGAAATCACGTACCCTTTTTATGTGTATTACTGAATAACAATTACTAAGCATAATATTTATGTTTTTTCTGTAGGAGCAACCGTTGTTACTGGAGGATTTGTTGGAACAAGAAAAAAGAGAACAGCAGAAACAACTTCCTCCTCATGCGCCTGGTTTAATGGGTGCTGCACCTGAAGAACCACTACTAAGTGACTTTGACTTTGAAAGATTGAAAGCTGACGTACTTTCTTCGTCAAATCTTCCAGTGAGCTTGTCTCCACCAAACATGGTTGGAAATGCTATGCCTACTCAGCAACCTGGAGTGTTTATTCGAAGTGCAACCGGTCAGTTAAGTCAGATGCAAGGGGTTGCTCCACCACAACATTGGCAAATAGAAAGTGGTCCAAATGGTCAACAGATCGTGAGTCAGCAACAGCATCAACCTCCACCTCCTGTACAACAACCAGGGCCATCAACACCTGGTGGAATGGATGTCCAGCATGGACCTTTGGGAGGAGGCGCACCGGGTGCGCAAGGTAATCAGATGCGAATGAATCTCACTCTGCTGCCCCCACCACCCCTTCCTCCTGAGCACATAACATCTGAGCAAGATAGACAGGTACAGATTCAGTACGAACAGTGGCTGTTTCAACAGCAACAACAGCTTGCAATGAATTTAAAGGCGGTGGAAACGGAAGTCGCAAAGTTGAGAAAGCAAAAGAAAACGATAAATGGCAAACTCCGACAATTGAAAAAGACAAATTCGCAGTTGAGTGAACAAGACAATATGGAGTTGGAGAGAATAACACGAGAGTTAAACGGATTACAGAAGCAGTTAGATCACGTCAGAAAGCAAAATCGTCAACACGGCAATACCACTCAGGAATACCGCAACAAGCAACAAAAGAAACAGCAGCAACAGCAACAACAACAAATGATGGGAGGTAATCCACAAAACAATTTGGGAGCACAAATGTCTCCTTTGGGACCATCCTCGGCTAACTCTCCGTTGCATTCTTCGACACCACAAAGTCCGATGCATATGAGTTCATCTCCAGGTATGCAGGGTGGACCATCACCGAGTCCCTTAATGCAACACAGTCCAATGGCAAGTCCTCTAACACCTAGTCCAGGGCCCCACTCAGCACAATTGAGTCAAACATCACCAAGAGTTATTGTAAATCCAGGGCAACACAGCGGCAATATGGATGAAATGCCCTTTAGTCCATCCAATGACCCTAACATGAGACCAATGATGTCAGGCCAAATGTCTCAAAATATTAGATTGCCGGTTGGAGGGCAGGTGCAGATGAGAATGTCTTCGCCAAATGTTGGATCTCCAGGTTCACATCAACAGATAATTGTGCAACAACAGCCAGGTGGACCAAACCAAGTTGGCAATCAACCTGGTATTATGATTGTTCGTGGAATAAATCCCAATATGATCCCGATGCAACACCAACAACAAATGGGAAGAATGAGAGCAGTAATGGGACCTGGACAGGCAGAACAGATGAAAATGTTAGCAGGCCACATGTCGTCTCCTCAAAGATTCCAGAGGGTTGGGATCAGTCAAGAAGTTCTGGCAAGAGTTAAAGGACCTCAACAGTTCCCCAACTCCATGTCTGGAATGCCAATGTCACCAGGAGGCCCTCAACAACATTACGTTTCTGGTGCGAGAGTACCGTTTCCTTCCCAAAGTCCAAACTCTGCGACGAATATAAACATGAATATGAGGAGTCCTTCGCCTATGACACCAGTTGGTGGGTTGGGAAGTCCACCAACGAGTAATCAATCAGCTGTAATGCAAATGGTTCAAAACAGAGTTTCTCCGGCTTCTTCACCAATGAGAAGACCATCAGGAAGCAGTAGCATTGGAGCGCCAAGTCCAATGATGGCAGACAGACCGCAAAGTGTGGAGAATCCTATGACTCCACGAAGCACTGCTGGTGGAAGCCGACCACACACCCCGATTGGTAGCAATGTGGTGCTCCAGCAGCAGCAACAACATGGTCATCTAGAAAGTATGAATTTAGTTCCTACTTCTCATGCACCGCCAACTAGCATGGATAGTGGTCAGTTCAGTTTGGACGCTTACACGAGTTGCGCTCCACCAATAACTCCAACTCACGGAGAGTATGTTGTAACTTCTGCTGCTAGCGGAGGAGGTGGTGGCGGTGGCCAGAATCATCAAATTCTCCCATTTCCAACATTCTCTTGGTCCGACGGGGTACATAAGATGGGACTAAAGGGTGGAAGTCCTTTTTCGGTTATCAATGAGAGCGTGCAAGCGAGCAACAACAATAATACAACTGCGAGTAACTCTGTATCTGACTCTGAAGTAGCTACTCAAGCTACCACTATTACTGTGAACACTACAAGCTCGGAGATGAATAATGAATCACCTAATCACGGTGTAGTTGATGGGGAAAGCTCTTCAAATGCTATTAATCCTCCATCTTCAGTGCAATCTTCAACAGGGTCAACCTCATTGTCGACGATTTCATCGAATTCTACGGACCATGCCAGTGTTTCAGCGGCAGCAGTGAGACAAAGTGAATCTGTGCCAGTGAAAAATGTTCTTGTGCCTGCTGGTGTTTCCAATACTTCAGTAACAACTGTGAACACCTTGTCTCCAGTAAAAAATGTTTCGAATTCTTCCTCAACAGGGTCGGTGCTACCTTCTACAACAACAACGTCTGCTACAGTTTCAATGAACACTACTAAGGTTGATGGAGTAGCAGCTGCTCATTTTAACACTTCGAATTCTATGCACGCAGCCACAACATCAGCTCCAGCAAATATTGCTGTCACAGCAACAGCAGTTCCAACAACATCAACCTCGCAGGAATCTCTGCTCGCCAAGAATTCCATGAAAACGGTTGTTTCTGCCGTAGTATCGTCTCCCGCACCTCCTGCGAACTCGGTGAAAGAATCTCCTCCGCCACCGCCACCTGTGGTAGTGGTGTCTTCAGTGCAAGCCATGGTAAACTCAATAGCTAAAGTCGTGAATGCTGCATCTTCAGTCCCCTCAACGTCACCTGCAACATTTGCACTTACAACTGCAGTAAATAGTCATTCAGGAAACACGACGTCTACAATCAAAACTCATCCGGTGTCAACTTCTAGTGCTTTTGTGGTGGCTACTACGGCCCAAGTGATTTCATTACCAACTTCTGCAGGATTGATCAATGTCCCACAGCCTGTCCCTACTCAACAACATGCAGTGAGACCTAATGTGACATCAGTAAGCCTCAGACCACCTTTGGCTACGTTCACATTATCATCAGTAATGTCACCAGGACAGGGTGGTCAGGTGACTGCGGTAAAATCCGTTCCCTTGTCAATGGCAATGGCAAATCAAAAAGTGCAACCACCTCCTCCAACTGTGCATATGTCGTTAGGTGGACAAGGGCCACTTCCGCCGCAATTAATTCAACAGGTGTCTGCCGCTATGCCACTTCACCCTTCTCAACAAAACCGGCAACAACATCATCCTCTAACTTCCGTAATGTCTTCTGCAGTGGTTTCAGGAGTGTCTTCGACAATGACACAAGGCCTGACCAATGTTATGAGACAACCAATAATGGGAGCTTCCAGTTCATCCTCCACAGTAGCATCAGCAGTCACGTTTGTTCCTCCTACTGTTACAGTTCCACCACCTGGAACAGCTCCTAGTCTTATTCCTCCAACGTCCATGCCTCCAGCTTCGTACACATCAGTAATGCCTTCATCATCCGTCACTTTGGTACCATCATCTGTCAAACCGCAACCAACACCTGTTGCTATGGGTTTCACCTCAGTGCCATTCTCTAATTTCCCTGGAGCACAACAAGTTCACATGCCTAGCAGCACACATGGACAGCCCCCAACTTCAGCAACGCTTATTTATACGACACAACCAGTAAACGCGCCCATGGGCGTTAGAGTGAGTGGGCCGGGCAATCATCCTTCCTCAATACAAATTCCACATCAGATTCCTATGCAAATTCAACAACATCAAGGGGGAACAATAATGCATCATACAGTTCCCATGGTAACAGCTACCCATGCGGGTGGTGGAGCAGTTTTGATTAATGATACAGGAGCGGGATCAGCACTTGGAAGCATAAATGCGATGTCCAACGTAGCTATTCCAGCTGGAATTTCAGTGCCTTCTTCCAACGCTGCAACTTCTATTCAGATTGTCAATCAACAGCAATCGCAAGGAGAATCACAGTCACAAAATGCTTTGTTAAAACAACTTCTTCAAAACACTGGCTGTGCGAGTATGACTCAAGCATCCGAAAACGTTGGATTTTCATTGACATCATGCCTCTCAAGTCGTCCTAGTCATCATACTTCTCACTTGTCAGAGGCAGCTACAAGAATACCTCAACCAACACCTATTTTGAGGCCAACAACACCAACTACACCGGTCCAGTCTGTACCAGCAGCCCAAGTTCCTCTGACAAGGCCGACAATCAAAGCGGAACCTATGCTAACAGACGGTAAGTTAAAACTTTTAAGTAATATGGGCATTAATGCACACATATAATAAGTATCTAATTATAACAAATGTTCTCCAACAAATTTCAGAGTGTTCACAATCGAGTATCCCCATTAGTTCGACTCCTCCGATCACAGAAACGGTTGGTGAAGTAAAGCCACCGCTTCCAGAACCAGTTCCAATTGCAGTTCCAGCTCCAATTCCAGTCTCAGCTCCAATTCAAGTCTCAGCTCCAATTCCGATTTCAGCTCCTGTTCCGGTTTCAGCTCCTCTTCCAATTCCACCTCCTATTCCAGTTCCACCGCCAATTCCGGCTCCAGCAACTCCAACTTTAGACCCAACGAAGGAGGCCATCATAGCGGTAGTTCAAGAAGCTGCTCAAAACATGCTTCAAAACCATGATAATAAACTCGGTGATATTATCGCTACAGTAGGCGCAGATCCTATTGCGAGTTTGAGTAGTAGTGTAGCGGTAAGTGCTACTACTACATCAATCTCTCCTGCCAGTTCGAAAAAGACCAGTGATGAAGATGCCAAAAAGTTAAAACGTCGTCAGTATAATGCAAAGCGCAAGCAGAGTTTGACAAATAATAAGGAGAGTCCAGTTTCAAAGAAACGACCAAGAAAAGCTGGTCGACCGGAAGATGACTTTGATGGATTTCTTGAAAACTTCATGACACAGCTGCGCCAACTGTCTCCTATTGGAATCGTCGAGCCTGAGCTAAGCAACAACTTCAACGTTTGCGCTCTTGCCGGAGTCGGGGACATTTCTAAACTGTCTCAGAAAAATTACAATACATATCTTGGGGACTTGTCGGGGCAGCTTGGTAAAGGACGTTTACCCAACAGAGCAGATTTTTATAATACTCGTCCGTATGGACCAGATCCACCGAAACCCCAACCTAAGCCGCCGCCTACTCACAGGGGTTTTTACTTCCAGGAATTTGCTACTCCAAAACTAGGCAACTTTACTGAAAAGATTCGCCTTGATAATCGAACGCCTTCTCCTGTTCGTGAAACAGATACTCCAGACACCATCGTAAGTGCTTCTTCACCCGAATGTACTGCATGGGAAAATTTTAATATGTACCCAGGCTTAAAGTACATTGATGAAGACATTGACCGGGACTTGGAAAGATGTATTTCCCCTGAAATCCCTCTATTTGTGCCCATTCCCATTCGACCAGTGCCTATTGATCCTAAGTCCAAACAAGAGTTGATCCTCGCAAGGGAAACGAACATTAAAGACATCGATAAGGAAAACAAAAATGGTTTAATGAAGGATCTGAACGCAGCAAAACTTCGTTCAATAGCACCACTGAAAGACGCTGGCAATATCACGGTTACACTTACGCTCAGTTCAGCAGCTGCCGAAGATATCAGAGGGTTGCTTAGAAATTTGGCTAATGTACTCTCTATCGCTGCGCCAACATATCAAGTAATGGACAAAAGTGGGGGCGGAGGAAGTAGTGCATCATCAGTTTTGTCAGATCAAAAGGCCCACTTGTACACCATCAAAGGGAAGGACGGCAAGGAGAAAATTGACATTCAGAGTATTCTAAATGGTGCTGCAAAGTTTTGTAGACATTGTGATGTGGTAGTGTTAAATAATGTGATTAGAAAAAAGATTTCCGATTTTCCTGGCATTCCACCTGCTCAGTTGAATGGATCTGAAGGGGCTACGGCAGCAGTCGACACTGATTTTTATTTCTGCAGTTCAACTTGCCTTATGCAATTTTCCATCACTCATGGTGTGACCATCAGCCATGAAGAGAAGGCAGCAGCAATAGTAAGTCATCCTGGAGATCAGAAAAGCATCAAGTCTGAAAAATTGAAGGATCAGAAAATGAAGAATAAAATTGCGACTGGTGTGAGCGATGTACTTAAGACAAAGGTGAAAGAGGAAATTTTAGACCAAATAGTTGGCGATCAAAAGTCGGACAAGAAATGGAAGGGTAGTCGCTACAGAACGTGGGGAAGCACATTCTTACCACCAACAAGATATAAAAAGCCTACTGATAAGGAAGTAACAGATATGCTGTTTAGATTGGGAATAACAGCAACACCAACTAAGATGCCTTTGGACGATAGGGAATGCATATTTTGTCATCAGCAAGGTGATGGGGTTTCGAATGGACCTGGAAGGTAAGAATAATTTTAAAAATTTCACTGTTGGTTTTACAATTGTTTAAATATATGCAGTCATTTATTTCTTAACTTCCATTTACATTTCAGGTTGCTTAACTTTGATGTGGACAAGTGGGCTCACTTGAACTGTGCGTTGTGGTCGGATGATGTATACGAGACAGAGAACGGAGCTTTGGTCAACGTTGAATTAGCTCTAAAGCAAAGTTTAACGCTGTCGTGTGTGCTCTGTAAACAAAAGGGTGCAACGGTGAAGTGTTTTAAAACTCGGTGCTCCTCTGTTTATCATTTGGGTTGCGCAACGAAGGAAGGCTGCATTTTCTATAAGAACAAATCGATTTATTGCCCTGTTCATATTCCGAAAGGGGAAAAGGAGAATGAGTTAGCAACGCTTTCAGTGTATAGGCGAGTTTATGTTCAGCGAGATGAGAACAAACAGGTAGCTGCCGTAATGCATCATGCAGATCAACATCACTTGCTTCGGGTAGGCTCCTTAATATTCTTGAACGTTGGACAGTTGTTACCTCATCAGCTCCTAGCGTTTCACACTCCCAACTTTATTTATCCAATTGGTTATAAGATTGTAAGTAATTTGCACAGACTTTACCTATAACTTTTCAATATTGTGGTAAATTATAAGATTTGTAATATTTTCATTGTTTCATTTGATAGGCTCGCTTCTACTGGAGCATGCGCAAAGTAAACAAGCGGTGTCAATATATTTGTTCCATTCATGACGTTGATGGAAAGCCAGAATTCAGAATAGCAGCTCAAGAAGAAGGCTACAAAGAGCATGTTGTCAAAGCTCAAACTGCGCAAGCAGCTTGGTTTCAAATTTTGGAAACTATTTCGAGATTACGGAACTGTGCAGAAATTATCAAAGTTTTCCCAAAGTATATTACCGGCGAAGATTTGTTTGGACTTACAGAACCTTCCATTGTCAAGGTAGGTTGTGTCTTGAACATGCGTTTTTTACCTTTAAACAACAGCAGCATCCTTAAAATAACATTTAAACCGTAATCTAATTTTATAGGTGCTGGAATCACTTCCTGGCATCGAGACGCTAACGGACTATCATTTTAAGTATGGACGGAATCCACTATTAGAGCTGCCTTTAGCCATTAATCCTACTGGCTGCGCGAGATCTGAGCCTAAACTAAGAACTCATTTTAAAAGACCACAAACGCAAAGGACCAGACCATCACGGTCTACGTTGAGCACATCCACTGTGATGTCAAGTGAAGCGGCATGTCCCTACTCTAAACAGTTTGTACATTCCAAGTCATCACAGTATAAAAAGATGAAGCAAGAATGGCGTAACAACGTGTACTTGGCTAGGTGAGATCATATGAATGTTTCTATGCGTTTCTTTGTACATTTAGGTTGCAAACTAGTTACCTGAAATTAGCTATGTGCTAAATGTGCTCATTTCTACTTTCTTGTATTATAGGTCAAAAATTCAAGGACTTGGTTTATATGCTGCCAGAGATATTGAGAAACATACCATGGTTATTGAGTACATAGGCGAAGTGATTCGACCAGAATTGGCAGAACTGAGAGAGAAAAAATATGAAGCACAAGTAAGTTTGAATACGAAATATTACTATTCGGATGATTGTCTATTAAAGCGAATATTATATTTATTGTATGTAACATAATTTGCTTTGTCTTAGAATCGAGGAATATACATGTTTCGGTTGGACGAAAACCGCGTAATTGATGCTACATTGTGCGGTGGACTTGCTCGCTATATTAATCACTCATGTAATCCAAACTGCGTCACCGAGACGGTAGAGGTAGACCGTGATCTCAGAATAATCATATTCGCCAACAGACGAATCTCTCGTGGGGAGGAGCTGTCATATGACTATAAATTCGAGGTGGAGGACGACCAACACAAAATCCCTTGCTTATGTGGAGCACCAAACTGTCAGCAATGGATGAACTGAGAAATTATAACTTCAACTGTTATTGTTATTATTCGTAGAATTCACTATTAATTTCTTGTTACAATGTAAAGTAAAACTAAAACTGCTTTGGCGATAAAAAAGGGGTATACACTTTCACTGTAATGATTAAAACTCTTAACACGACACATACACACAAACAACTTTAAGTTTTTTTGGAACAGGGACGAGAATTGACTAAAAAGTGGAAAGGTTAAAATAATATATTGATTGCTAGGAACGTTTTATCTACCTCGTTATGATTATCATAATCAATACTTACTATTATTCTTTAATATTACTTGTAATAATCACTATGGTTACTATTATATTGATATAAATTTTGTTGCTATTGTTACTCTTTTTTTCTGTATTTTTTCTTTGGTACATACATACACACAAGCAAAAATCGCATAAAAGCAAGTTAATTAATTAATTAAAACATATTAGAGGAAACAAACATCCAGTTTTTTAGGTTGATCTCCCGCTCTGGGCTTGGGTTTCTAGTCGGAAAGTAATAATAATATTATTTAATTTAATGGTTAATATTTCATTTGATTTAAAAGTTAAATATATTAGTCAAACATTTCAATCATTTTCTATCGTTATTGTTGAAATAAATGTATTTAAGTTAGTTGCTGCCTATCTTCTCTCTACTTTCTCATTTTTATTGTTGGCTGTCATTACATCCCTATATTCTGGTTGGTATGATTGTTATTACAAGTGCTTCAGAACTATACTCAACTTGACATTCTAATAATTGACGATGACATGTTGTCGCTCATATTTTCTTTCTTGACGAAGTCTAACCAAATGACAAAATATATATCAAGCATATAAGTGTGTGTAGCCCATTTTTTTGTACAGCAAAATATTATAAATAGGGTGACTTTTGTATTTTATAAAGTTATCATTGTAACTATTGTTTAATATCGTCGTATATAGGAAGGAGTTACAAGTAAATTAGGTGATGATGGGTGCTTGTGCCATGAAACAGTGGTAGTAGGAATCATAACGATTATTTAAAAAATATGCTGCAAGATTACTTCAAAAGCTACTAATTATTGTTGTTTTTCTTATGGATATTATTTTCCGTCTTCAGAAGTAAAACCTTATTTACAACCAGACACGATGAAGAAAATGTATATAAACTTATTATTACTCTTGTTAAACCCATAGCATTTAAATTCAAATATTATTTATTACAATTTAAAATAGCAAGACAGATGACCAAGAAAAGTAAATTGCTGTTAAAGATAATTATCTTTCTGTTATTTACATAACAGAGGAACCTAATTAGTGAAGAGTGAAAGGAGTTGGAAACAGAAAATGCTTCTGTTGTTGACGTCATTTATCCAAGTTGTACCACTCGATGTTTAAATTTGTTTTCTTTTTTGAAAGAAAAGTAGATAATCAATCATGAAAATGTGTACATTTAAATTACACATTAAAATCCCGATATAATTCTTTGGTTAATTCAATCCTTTGGAAAAGAAAGGCGATTTATGTTAATTACAATTAATAAATTAACGTAACACTAGTATAAAAATTGGTATTTGGTATCATGATGGGTGATGTAATTTTAAGAATTAATCTTATGTAAATCAACAAAACATAAAAAGGAACATACGTGGTGGTGAAAGGAAATCTATATGACTTGAAGGATTTAGTTTGGTTTATTTTGGTGGCTTGTCTTCTAATCTTGCACAATTTTGTTGTCAATTATTATTATTATTTTTTCGTTGTTATTCAAATTGTTGTTATTGCTGTGGGACGGTTTAATTTAATGGTCCTGCTTCAGGTTACGAAGCATTTAAAATGATATAAATATATATATGAATTCATAATAGAAATACTTGTAAGTATATATATTATATAAAGTACATTATTATTAAAATGATGATGACCGTGATATTTAAACCCGTTTTGCTATGTGTAAAAAATTTAAAAAATATAGTAAAAATAAATACGTAGGTGTATGTGTAATAACTACGATAATTACTTATTAATAATATTATTATATGCGTAATAATAATGATAACGATGATGATAATATATTTATACTATTTATTATATAATATTTCCTACATGTTGTAATGTATGATGATATTGTTGTATTGAGTAAATTTTAAAAAACGGCAGGGGACAGTAAAGTATACATGCACTTTAACATATACACTATGAAAATAGAATAATGTACTATTCCTAAAACACTTTTTGGAAATAAAAAGAAAATCACGAATATATACTGCATAATGAAAAACAAATTTTTCGTTGAGTACAAACATGCATTTATTTATGGGTTGTTGCATCACGTTTAAAATCGGCAACCGAAAATGTACGCGATTAATTGTGTATCATATTATGTCTCCAATTTTCTCCGTGACATGCAACCTCATCTCATCGTTTGTCATGAATCAGCGTAGAACTTCAAAAGGTTAAAGACAAAATATCATAATCTTCTGTGCTCATTCATCTATTAACTGATGTAGTAGTACTTCATTGAAACTTCTCGCATAATACCAAGTTATTTTAAAAGATGCACAAGTAATGACTTGGAACTTGGAATGGCTAGAATATGTATAATGTTACCAAATTTTAAATGCCAAAGCATTTCCCATTAACATCTTCACCTACGTTTTTTGGTTTCACTAAAAATGGTTGCAGGTTGTAGTGCAGTCCATGAACTATCATTTTTCTTATACAAGTCTCTCATCGCCCCAGTTCCACCAGCAGTCATGATCATAATCACATTTTTCTAAATTGCACACCATTGAAGGTCACCAAAAACCAAAGCAAAACGATACTTTTCCAAGTATACTGATAAAACGTTACGGAATTTCTTTTTTTACATTGCCCTTCTTAAAATTGAAAAATTCCAGAAACTGTGTAACGAATGTGTACTCTTGTAAATCATTTTCCTTGTTCTATCCAGTACAAACATGCTAGTAAGAAAAGAGTTAGCGATAAGACTTAAAGTATATAAAATTATCCGTTCAATTATGAGTAGCATGTTACTATGCTTCTTAATATATGTACATCTAATTTAAGATTTGTCTGATGACCTGTATGCAGTTAACAAGCTGACAACTTCATGATAAATGGTACGTTCATAAGCATAATTAATACTTTTACTAACACCAATGAACCGAAATTGTCTTTAAATTCTAAACGCTAACTATTGTACATAAAAGAAAACAGAAAAGATTTCTTTGTCCGGTCTCTTTGTTTTTGTAAAAATTGATATCAACAAAAACAATGTATTAAATTGTTGTGTAGCATGCAATATTTACTACTAGCTATACACTATCATGTCATGCCTACCTATTCAAGTTTAGTAAGTAGTAAACAAGTATAAAATGAAAAAAACAGAAAAATCTGGTCGATCTGGTTTCTGATCCCAATTCCCAATCAAGTATGCACAAACACATTTGTTAATCTTTTTTGCTCTCGTCTCAAGACTTCATTTTCTATACTTTTTTTTATATCCTGAACAAATCAAATTTCAAACTCAACTTGTAGATAATTCAATTGAAATCGCCACAAAAGTTATTTTATGAAATTATAAATGTGCATCTCCTCCACTCATCTTTATCATTATTCCAAAATTTAACAAACTCTCCAACAAATCAATAACCTTCTTGTTTCTAGCCAGTTGGTAGACAATAGACATCATTCGACACGTTGATAAGCAGCATGATATATGATACGAATGATAACTTGCGGAGCATATTATACTTTTAATTATTTAAAAACAACTGCATTCTAATCTGCTTCATAACTATGGTGTAGAATAGACAAGAGACATATTATTCAATATTGTATTTCAGTAAGAAAATCTTTTATTTGCTTATTTTCATGAATGGTGGCGATAAGTTGACAAAAGACAAGACGTCTTCAGTTTTCTTTGGCGATGATGATGACGATTTGGTAAAGCCAACTTGTTCAACGATCACTTCACGGCCTGCCTGCCTTGTCTGGCCTGTTATATTTGTCGGCTGGCTGGTCTCTCTTCCTAATCGTTTGAAGAACACCAAAAAGAAGTTAGCCATGTAATATTGCATTCAAGCAGATATTATTTACTCGAAGACGATCAACGATGAAGCATGTAAAAATATCAATACACACCATGTGTATAACTTCAGACAAAAGAGCTCTCTGCTGAAATTTTAAAGAAAAAAAGCCAGCTCAGGAAGAAGAATATATTTACTTATAAGACAAGCATGCAATTCGTTTGACATAGTCCATCATCTCATCATCCAATCCAACCAACTTGAGAACCAAACCAAGAAGTCATACAAAAAAAAGTTGAAAAGTTGTTGCTTGACTACTAAAATTGATAACATTTTATGTATGAGAAATATTGTTTAATGTGTGTGGATGAAGACGATGAGAGTACGAGGGTACATTAATCCTTATCATGACTCCTATGCACTGTGAACTAGTTAATGTTCAAGTCCAATCAACGGTGGCGGTGGTTGGTGATGGTGATAGTGATGGTCACCGTTTTCTTGTGCTGTTTGCTCTTCTCTCTTTTCTCTATACATAATTTGCAATGAAATATGAACACATTATAAAATCAATGCCCCATATGCCAGCTTATTGTAAAAACTTACATACCGATATACATACTCCATCAATATTATATTATATGAATGCTTATCTTCTCTACATTTTACCCTTACAAAAAAATGTCAAGTAGTTTAATAACTATAATACAGTAATTATATTAACTATATTATTAATGGCATTTGAAATACATAAGTATAGCCATATTTTTTCCACGCTAGTTTACACAAATCTTCGTAACGTTTTAATTTTTCTTATGCTATTATACTTACTACATGTATAGTATATTCAGTTACATATAGTTATAGCAAATTTCAATAGTACTATAATTTATACTCTTAAACCAGAAATGCCACAGGACAGGAGAGATTATCAACGTTGTATTTTATATACGTGCTTTAGCACACGAGTTACATGTATGCTTATATATAAGAATATATATTTGGTATAAATGTACAAGTTTTTTTTCTCTATATGACTCCCGAGCAACTTATTGCGCCATTCATTTCTATATCGTTCTTCGCTACACACACAACAATTCCTTAAACCTTATACTCCACCGCAGCAGTCCACCCACGGATTTTTTTTTGTACTTTTTCGGATCGAATACTACGTCACATCAGTTCTTTTTTTCATATACATCGAGAAGCTCGACACGACCACACCACCATCAAGTTCCGCAGTTTTATTCACATTTCAAGAAAAGGATTTTTTGCTGAAAAAAGGTAAGTGTAACTATTTATTTTAAAATTATCTTTTCGAAAGTTGGTAGTTATTTTTTAGGCAAGGAAATCAAGTAGTAGTTGTACTACCGAATTTAGTTGGAAGTTTTGAAAGTTTTTAAGAAAAAGGGCATACTATGTTGGAAGAGAGATTTTTACACTTAGGTCATACTATCAATGTGTTTTTAACGTGTAGCAAAAGTGGTGGTGGTACAACCACCATCCATACCACCACCATCTCCTCACTCAAAACCACCTTGATTTTTGTATCAATGGGAGTTACGTGCTTGGTGGCACAATTATTTTATAACTTGTGTGAATGTGTATCATTGTTAGTGATATGATGGGGTGTAACTATAGGAGTTCCAAAAGTCAATATCTAACCTTCAGGTCACCTTCAAATTTAGCAATAAATTGGAAATCGATTTTTA
>JAQFXM010002085.1:0-26964 GCA_034693345.1 Entomobrya multifasciata
AATCCTGTGGAAAATTTCCGTATTGTTTAATCAAATTGATGATTGATGCGTTCATTATTTTAAAACATGTTCATGTTGAATCGAACTGTCGTCATAATTTTGGCGCAATAATTAGTTTGTTTACCGTCAGAACACACCGTTTGCGTTTCTAAATACGGGATACACTTCAAAATAGAATTGACAGACAACAGCATTTTTTAAAGTGGTCTGTCTGACCACATACCAAGTAAGTGGCCAAGCACATGGAATTTTAATGACCTATCCAATTAAGATCCAAATTTAACACATGATTTATGATTTTGTCCATCAAGTTATTAATAAGTTTAATGTATTATTGCACCAGGTAAATTAAAATATATTGCTGGACATGTGCTCAAAGAGCAAGAGGAAAAAGCAGTTTTGATCATTTGCAGTATTTTCCGGATTTGCAGAGTGACACTCGCCCCCGACAGCCTTTGATGAATTGGACTGTTGAACATGAGAATTCAATTTTTAATGATTTCGATTTCATCATCATTGTAATACTCCTTGTCATTTTCATGGCACACCTGTCATATTGTTTTTGTTCTTATCATCGTCATCATTCATTTGTATTGTTAGTTATATTATATTGAATCTCTCGAATATTCGCTCCTGTTATAAGGTTGAATGACATGTACAAAGAGCAAATACATGCAAATCGCAATTTGTAATAACATTTTCGCCTTTTATTGACACGTGAATCCATGTTTTGTGATTGACAGTGCGCAATAAATTAGTTTTGGAGTTTGCACACCGGCATATAATGAACATGATAGAAATTCGATTTCAAATTGTATGCTTTCATAGAAAAAAGATAAACGCTTCTCGTGATCATGATTGACGCTTGAAAAACTCTTTGTGTAAATGATTTACAAAAAGATCAGTACAAGGATCATATTTTGGCAGGACCACGATAGAGGCACGTTCTCGTTTCTGACTTAAATGATGATGAAAATCGTAAATAAACTACCGTTATTTTCAGTTGTTTTTTCCTGGTACATAAATAATTTTAATTAATCACTTCATCAAATGATGATGCATAAAATGTATAATATTTTTGCAGAAATGATTACTCAGCTTTTAGTGTAAATTAAATATTTTGGCAAGTATAATAAAGTGTTCGACAATGTGTGCTTGACGCAAATTAAATTATTTTAATGACAAAAAAAGTTAATACCAGTAATGCTCAAGTAGATTATTGACTTAAATACAAACACAAATCAAAGGATTTTTCCTCTTGACTCGTAGGCCATACTTTGCGACGCAGAAAGTGAAAATGTAAATAGGGAAAATGATGAGTTTATGAGTAAGTACAAACAAACGAGAAAAAAATGTGAACAATAAAATGTTGTCAAATTGACATCACATCGCACGTCCATCAAAATATTTAATGTAGTGGTAGCAGTTGTACCAATCATCATAATCATCCTCAAGTAATTAAATATTTACACAAATGATCATGCTCTGGCCTCGTGTAACCAAAATGGGAACATTTGATGTGCGTGTATACCTGAATCATTTATTGAATTTGGTAAATGATGATGAGGTTTCAGCGATAATGGTAGGGCACGTTTTGGTTCAAAGTTCGGTATGGGACAAGTAAATAAATAAATGATGCAGGAAATCAGGCATATTTTACGCACTTAAAACAAAAATAATTCCGGCGAATTTTTTCAGGTTTTGTGGACATGAAGTTGGACATTTATGTTTATTGATGAAGACGTGATGATAGCTTTGAGGAGACTGTCAACAATTTTGACAACACAAGGCTTCGTGTAAATAAAGTTATTCATAAAATATGTTCTGCGAATGGATAACCCTTTGTAAATATTAAATTAGTTACGATGCGATCACCACTCAAAGTGTGGACTGTGCATATGTTTAGAAAGTTCCACAAAAATTGACGACATAACTTTGCATGCAAAAAATTGCGCTTGTTTGTCTTAAATGAAAAAAGTAATTACAATGCAATTTTGCATCGATTCGATTAGCGAGTTGTTTTGAGATATGAAGTTATTTGCGGTTGATTTGATGTTGATTTTTATTATGTCAAATTATTGGAAATTACATCACATTGTATGTACTGAAAGTGAACTGGCCATGAAACTACACACTTTCTGCGAAATAACCTGAATTTGTATTCATTCATGTGTCAATCTTCTCAACTGGAAAGTTTTACGGCCTAAAAATAACGTAGTGCAATGGAATTTCCAATTAAAAATCAAAATTACTGTGATGTCAAAGGGGATGTAGGTATTTTTAGTCATCAAATTACTTCATCAATATTTAAGTGACTACATTTTAATTATTAATTTCCCAAATTGGATTGCTATACTTTTTATTTCATATTCATACCATATAGCACACCATAGCCTAACTATTCTGTATACACAATAATGGGTTTCAAATGGGTTTATATGATATCGTTCATTTAAAATGGTTATTTTTTATACTAAACTACTAGATTTAAAACTATTCACAAACACAAACGCATAAAAAACATTTAACATGTCAAGTGTCCAGAAGCTAAAAAACCCAATGGTGCAGTCTGTCATTTTTACCACTAATACGTTGACGAATGGCATTAATAACGTACTCATTCAGCAGTCAAGTTAAAATCTTTAATCCCCCAAAATACACAAAGTCCATACTCCTTTTTTTCCATTTTACACATTTACACCGTCATAGCCTTTTCTGCAGAACCAAAACATTCATCCATCCATCTACAAAGAGATTATGTCACTCGAACGGAATCGTTGAGCTTGATCCTGATTGATGTATTATAATTCTCCCTGCCACTGCACTGGCATACTCTCAGCAGTAATCACGCATCCCATCATATTAAAAATGTACAGGTAATAGTAAAACGCAGAGCTACAAGTAGAGTGCACATGGGATTAAAACATGATTATTTTTAAAAGTGAAAAGTATTACAAAGCAACTCAGATGGATGGAAATAAGAGTTTGTCTCATCAATCAAGTTGTTATCACACCTACTTGTATTCCACCTTGCCTTGTAGCATGGTAAATGGCATGTCAGGCTCATGGACATGTACTGCGCATTTTTTTCGCACGCTTTACTTTGCTGCATGCCTGTTTTTCTTAGCAAATTATTCTTTAGGGTTTTATAGGATTTTTAGGGTATAAAAATGCATACATTTTTTGTATTAAATATTACATTATTCACACATACTCAATCATAATCATGATCGCCCACGAAAGTAATATATTTTTGCCACTTTGATTGACTTTGACTAGCACGAAATTACTTCATCTAACAATCAAATCAAATGATAAGTTTTACGAAATGTTTAAAAAATGACAAGCATCAAAAAATGCCATGAAATGGGAAAATGAGTTGAAGTAGTCATTAAAAGTAACAACAATACTGACCATGCAATGTTTGCTTTATATTTAAAAAGTGTGTTGAGGCAGGTACGGTCACACCACATCACATACATCACCTCATCTGCGAAATAATTATCAATTTATTGCATCACTTTAATCTTTTCCGCTCATTCTTCGTCATTCTCTTTTGATTTGGATGATAACTGATTTTGTAATGATACACATATTTGACTGGTTAATAATAAGTTTGGTGCGAAGTAAAGTTAAAAACAATCTAAAAGTGACTCTTGTTCCAAAAAAGCACAGAGTATTTATATGCGTGAATGTATTTTTTCTTAATAATCATCAAAATCTTTTTTTTTAAATGAGCAGCTCATACTGTGAAAATATTTGTAAAGGCAAGATTAAACAGTTCGAAGAGAATAAAAGGAGGAAAGAAAGGATAATGTACAAAAAATGGCACGTCAACGTAAAGATGAAGGAAAATGAGCTCATTTATCATCATCACTTGTCAGATGAGTCAAGAGATTACTTTTTTGTTTTTAAAAACTTAACTTTGCTCCATAACATAACATGGTTGTCTTTTTGCACCAGGCGAGGTTCTTGCAAAATATATAGTTTTTTATAGAATTAAGAGAGAGAAAAAGTTAGTTGTATTTCGGACTGCTTTATGAAAGTCTATCATCATCTTATCTGATCACCACTTCACTCATAGTATTTTTTTCCTACTTGTCCACAACAAGAGTAATGCATAATGTGAGCTCAAAATATTTTCCTTTACAGTTCACACTTCAAAAGTCTTTTAGGTATAAAAACGTTTTTTAGGAGAAAAAAGAAGAAATGATAGATTACTCACTAAATTAAAGCTGTTGTAGCAAAAAAGAAATGGAAACTAGACATTAAACCGGTCAAATGTTTACTGACCTGTATTTTCTCAGCAAATTGCGTTGTTTCCAGTGTAAAATCCAGATTTTATACTGTTTTACTTATAATTGTTTAATTTTTTAAACACATAATAGCAGTGGCTCAAGCAAGTAAATGCATGTAATACACTACTGGAGGTACCATTATACCGTACTTCAGTCTAGCCAACATGATTCCGCAAAACAGACACCCAAGCCAACCACCACAAGAAGGAAGGACTCACTCTCCCTTCACCTCAAGAAGTAAAGCAACTACCAAATCAACTGACCTTTTTTTTCTTTAAAAGTCTGGTGCCAAATTTGCTGACTAACTTTTGAGCATCGGTATCAGTTTAGTTTAATAAAAGTGCTGAAGTCAAATGGTGTCTGTATTTTAAACAATTGGTGAAATTGTTTCCCAGAGGTCACGGACGGGTATCTACAAAGGGCATGAGAAAACTGCACAAGGCTCCTTTCGTGAAGCTTCACACAACCACAAAAATCTAAACAAAAAACATGATCACGGTGGAAAATATGTATCCTTTTCCTCAACAAGACTGGCGCTGCCTTGCGACTGACATTTTATACAAGTCCTCCTACATCCCAATTCTTAGTTGACTTTTTGTTAATCCTTCCTTCCTGACTCTTTTGACCTGCATAATAACAACAGCATATTATACCGTCTTACATAAACTCTCTCTATCTCACCCAAAAACAAAAAAGATAACTGTTTCTCTTTTGCTCTAATTTTTAGGGAAGAAGAAAAATATTTTGACAATGTAGACAATTTATTGTTTCCCTGATTAGTCATGATTACACACGTTTTTGGACACTGTTATTTACCAGAGTTAGGGCTCCAGTCGTAGCCAATTGTGCTTTGATTTTACTAATGGCATGGTGCAGAGTGCAGGCTTTCTTGTCTCGTCTCCATATTTTAATATTATTGCATCCATATTACTTTCTGTTACGCACAGAAATCCCACAGGATCAATATTTTCCTTTGCTGTCACAAACAATCAAGCTCTTTGTTTTAAAAAGCAATTTCGGTAAAAATGAGATACAGAAGAATGGAGTCGCCTGCTTCATAATAAATAAAAATCTTTCTAGCTGGTAGATGTACGTAGTCACTATTCAGTAACATCATATCATAATATAGGTATGTGACATATTCCATCGTCGGCTCATTGTACTGCCATATCAGCAGCATAGTAGTGACATAATTTAGATGTACTTTTCATTTTCAAAATAAACAATTTCTTTCTTCTTCACTTCATTTACTGTGCACTTGTCATTGGCATGCATGTTAATGGTGAATAGGATATATAATACCTGACTATAAATATTTAATGCAATAAGTATGTAGCGCATAAAACTAGCAATTTCATGGCGAAATTAATACTTTATAATTGGATAGCTTTTATCTTGCTACTTTTTATCACCTAATTTTGGATGTATTTCTGATTATTCGTACAACTTATTTTGTCCGTGCGAATCTGAAAATCTACCTGACGAAAAAATTACACGCGTGATGTAAGTTAGCATGAGTGGCGTTTTTTCAATTCATTTTTGGCATCCAAGCCATGGGTTGGTTGGTTGTTGTACTTTCTATGAAAGTTAAAGAAAAGTTATCCACGTTACTCAAAAATTAGATTAGCCTGAAGTCACTTAACTATACTATACTAAGCTACTACTGCCCTTTACTCATCATCGCAGTAATAATATTCCACTCTCATCATTCATTTTTGCCTGTGGATGCGCCTTATTATACCCATCCTCCCGTCACGACGCGACGTCTTCTCTCTGAAGCCTCATTACTTTCTTGCATGGAACACGAAGATGATATGAATGTATGTATATTAGCCAAGTGCATCTCCTACTTTTTTTTGGCATGGCTGGCTTTATTATTGTTGTTGTGATGGTCGGCTCCATAAATGAGTCTTTCGCTCTCTCTGACAATCCCACAAACCCCGCCTGTGTGTGTGTAAAAGATGATGATGAGCGATGAGAGAGGAAGCATAAAAGAGAAAATGAGATGAAGACGGAAGAAGATGAAGTGAAGAAGGAAGGCATACAGAGACGATGACTTGAAGAGTGAGGAAGGATAATACGGTTCTAGATTACACTGTCATTAAACTGACAGATGTAACCACTAGGTTCCCGTCTTCTACTTTATTATTGCATTACAGCGTTTGGTTTCATTATGCCGACCCGACTCAGACTCGACAAGCATGCAGGCTAGGCACGTCTTGAAGAAAAAAAGAGGCGAGAAATACGGAATATAAGAGAAAAAGATCAAAACAAGATCCCCTCAAGTTGCTGGAAACTTCATCTCTTCAAATCATGCAATAAATTTTTTTGTGATGACTGGACTCACGTCTTAGATGATGGAATAAAGTGTGTTAAGCCTCTTATCTGTGTACTTACAAGAGCAATTCTATGCAACTTGTTGTGATATTTAATATAAGAAGTAGGTCTACAAAATACGACAAGACTTTATTTTTCTTGACTGCATGCAAGTCTTATTTTTTCATTTGGCGTGATAATAATTTTTCGGTTTAGTGTGTTTGTTATGTTGGACAAGTTTTTTTCTTTGAGAATTTAAGAAGACAAAACAAGGTTGTTGGTTTGATGATCATGATGATGGTGATATATAATTTACTACATGTTACGATATGGTTTGGTTAGCAAAGTGGATGAATGTGGCAGCAAATAATGAAGAAAAATATGTATACTGCACAGCACACTGCACTGGAATGCTACTCAATAGTTCACAATCTGGTGATTATGGGCTTTTATGCATGCATGTGAGCAGTATGTGTGTAGCGTAATGTGTTAATGGATATTACAGATATGATATGATATGAAGAAGAGAAAGGAGGTGGAGTACATGTGGTCGTGATCGTGATGTGCTGGTGATGGAAAAAGGGAAATTACTGGCAATAAGCAAAAAAGGCTGTTAAAAACTCATAAATCATCTTTCTGTCTTTCGTTGTCTTGTCTGCTGCCCTTCTCGTCTTGTGTTAAGACAAACATAGTATGCTTTGAAGCACACATAGCAAAATCGCTGTATGAAATTGTATGGGCTACTATACTGAAACAAGTATTAAAATTTTAAAATACACATACACATGTATTAAAAATACAAAACGTGCATATGAAATTGTTAATTAAATTAATGAAGCAATTAGCCATTTCACATATGCAACAGAAAGAATGCGTTTTTTGGTAGCAAAACTTAGATTTTTTTATTTTACTATTTTTCTCTTCAGTCCACTTAAAATACAGCCAGTGCAATAAATTTCATTATTTTTCCATACATTTTATGTCATCATGTGATAGTTTAGCTGTCTACAATCTTGTATTCCCTTCACTGACGCCAATCATGGCATGTGTGATTTTGTTGTCCATACCCACGTCATTATTTCCAAACTCCTTGTCCCTATTCTTCTCTTGTATTTTTCTGACAGTAATTTAATTTATTATTATTGGCTATAACTAACTACTCCTCCGCCGACGCTGACTGTCTTTAGTGGATACCGACAATTTATTGCATATTGCTCATCTTTTTTTCACACTGCCATATACCAACATTTCATCTCTCTTAGCTATCCAACAAACGCAACAACAGAGGATATTATGTATGACCAACAACTACCGACCTTTCATCACATTAAAACTGTAATACTGATGTCGTGATCACTTAAAACTGGAATATAAAAGGCGACTTGAAATATGCAGGATGCAGGCTGACATAAAACTAGCACATATTATTGCACCTTGGCTTGTTATGCAACACGAACGGATAATTCAATAATTCACAAGAAATGTTTACCTTCAAAGTCTGGAGCCGTCCTCCGTGATGAGGACATAGTGATGGGTTTGATAGATAGATACGATACAAAACACAGAGATAGCTCATTTAAATTGTCACGAGTTAAGAGAAAAAATGGAATCATCAAGTTGGCCATACAAAAAGATACAAGCTCTCTCCCAATTACTAATAAATACCTATCAAGTAGAAACAATGAGAAAGATGATAAGATATGAAAAATATCACACTAATGGCAAGTAAAGTTTTAGGCTTAAACGGATGCATGATGTATGCATGTCATAAATTGTAAGTAATTCAAGAAATTAGCCTTGTTTTTTTCTGTCTCGTCTCATATTTTAAGCTGCTTTCGCATGTTAACAATTACATGTGTCATGCATCAAACTTTTAATGCGCTATTATTATGTCATGTCATGTCAAGCCTTGCCATCATGCCATTTTCCACAACAAATCCCATGGTTCTCCCGTTAAAACTTCGCACCTTTGTCCTTCTCTCTGTCTGTAATTTACATGTTCCGCTGCGCTGAGCTTATTACTTGTTTTTTTCTTTCAGTTTTTAGGTAAAACAACCAACTGTTATTCATTTTTCAGGGATTGATCCTTTTGTAGTCTTAAAGGACCACAGGCAACTCCTGTGTGCATTCAGATTAATGACTTGTGTACACTTTTATTACTCTCTAAAAGCTTCTACTCAGCAGCAGCAGATCCCATTAGCATTTTAAATTACTCCAGATTATTAATATTTACAGCAAATGTCGCTGTTTTGTTGGATTTTTGTCGTGTTGCTGTCGCCAGATCAAGTGAGGTTTCTGTCGTAGTCGTACCCTGTCTTCAATCAGCCATCCTTTATTACGCACAAACAAATAAATCTGTCGTCAACTCTGTTTTTTGCATGTCATGTCAATTCTTCAGGCTATTATATAAGCAGCCAGGCCTCCATAACGTAATAATAGGCAGGTTCATAAAAATTAAAATGGATTTTGTATGTTTGTAACGTAATATGTCCTAAAGGTCTAATATACATACATGATAATAATATTATGTGTTACACAATAACAATATATTAGAAAAGTGGAAGAGACATGACATGGCTTAATAGTCCCGACTCCACTCACTAATAGCTTTATTTTGACCAGATGGCCTGCACTGACTGATCTACTACTCTACACACAACACACACACTACTTACTACATTGACCTGAGAATAAGAATGTTGATGGTTTTCTGACAAAACAAAAACAACAATCCCCAGTCCAATTTATGAATTGAATGAATATATATATTGAAGTGTTAAAGATCTAGTCTGCATGAATGAGCATTTCATCCATGATGTCAGAAGCAGCAAACTGTATGTCTTTATTGCATAATGTTATAATCTGATCTGGAGGAAGGTAGTCAGTCAGTCCATCTATTCGACAACTGAACCGCTACCCAAAAAACAGAGTTTTATGTCATGGGTTTACTTTTACATAAGTACGCTTTGGTTAGCATTTAGTGTTTAGCTAGTTAAGCTTATGTCCCCAAGCGAGGCTTATATTTCACCAAAATGTCTTATTTTCAATGCAAGCCATAAAGTAGTAGACGTTTGACTAAAAGCAATAAAAACTATCATCCTCTCGGAAAGAGAGAATGAATGCATGTGAAGTTGATTTGATGACAAGCCGACAACAGAGAAGTTGAAAGCTCTTTCTCTCCTTTTACCAAAGAAGACCACACAGATAAGGATCTATGACAGAGGCGGTCCCTTTCATATTACTACTCGTCACACTGAAGTCCAAATGAATATTAACAACAACAATCGCACTGGTAGTAAATAAATATAAAGCACACATTTTCATACTTGCATGGAATGACATGGCATGGCATGCATTAAATTAACAACAAAACATTTTACTATTATTATAAATGAGGAAAATTTATACATGCGGCAGCAAAATGCTAAGTGTGTGTTTGAGCTATCATCAATGTACATATATTTATGTATATCTTTTACTTCCATCATCATTTTAAACTTTGATATTACTGATGTCTCCCAAACTTCCAACATAAAACCAAGTAATATGAATGTTGTCTTGTTATGTTGTCTTCTTTTGCGTGTCAAAGTGTCATGTCATTTCAGTCAACAGACTACATACAAACCAAAATGCGAACACTTACTTCCTCCCTGTCTCTCTGTCTGTTTCTCTTGTTAGTCTATAATTTCCCTACACTGAACTGAACTGCGGGTAAAGTGAGCAACGAGCAAAGTGAATGAAGAGAAATAGGAGGAGGACAGGACAACACATCATCAAAGAGAAACAAGGACAACAGACAGTCGGGCAGGCAGGCAGCACATTAAATGATAACTATCAAGACAAACGGCGATGGATGGAGTAGTAAAGTAGTAGAGTTGATGTAAAATGTACAGTCACAATGACAGCAGTACACAAACTTAAGGCATAACTAAGCTATTTTACAATTTCCTTTTTCTCTGTTACAAAACGGTCGTTCAAAAAGCATCAAAAACTAGCTATCTCTTTACATCATCAGCGTGGGCATGCTTTATAATGTAATATTAAATGTGTATGTGTACTGGTTACTGGTTTTGTCAGTTAGGTTAAGTGCCAACTTAACCAAAAACTACACATGGAACGTTTTGTTTGATGCTGATTGATCAACTCTCAAAATAAGCTGTGAGAAGAGAATAGAGAGATGCTGATGATGACGATGGCAATGACTGTGCTGGTGGTTTGGTGACGACAGCGATTCTCACAATCAGATAGATGATCAAGGGTAGACTAGAGAAGACACTGCGTACTGCATATGGCCCTTTGGCTGGGTTGGTAATGCAATAGCAATAATTTTTACTAGAGCAATTGTCAAGAGACGTTTTGCTCGTCTTATCTTTATGCACAATCATTAACATGTGATATGGCTACGAGAAGAGGAGACCGACGACGATGAGGTTGATGAGATTTAGCCCTTCTTCTGTTTCTTGTATATTTTATGCGTATCCACTTCAATCAGTTTTCATTTTAATCGTTTTTCTCTCAAACGTAAATCTCATAGTTTGTTGTACCAGTTGTATGAGAGAGTACCTAAAAATCATTGATAAAATTTAATGAAAAGTGTAGATATCTGAAGTTCAGCTAGGGAAAAAAATTGAAAAAAGTGAAAAATTCCTTCCTTCCTTAAATTACAAGATAAGTACTTAGCTAGATTGTTATCGATGAAGGATAAACGCAGCTGTTCATTTTTCAATGCGTGTGAGCCTAGACACTCTTGACTGATCGCTCAACACTGCCCAAGTGCCTGTGAGAATGAAGCTTTTTGAAATATAATACTGAGTAAACCACAAAAAATAGAAAAAAGAAAGTACAATAAAATTAATTATTATCAGCAATAATGAATCATGAAAATGGAAAATGAGTAGTGATGACTAGTGATTAGGATGCTTAACATCGAACAGCTTGAATTGAATCCTGCAGTGCTTCTCTGCACTTGAAATATTGATGGAAATTAACATCAAACCTATAATCCTCCTCCTAACAATATGAACACAACTGGACAAAAAAGGAGAATTTTAAGTAGGTTTTACGAAATAAGTGATGCAATCACAATAATCAACACAAGAGTATGTGGTTGGATGAACCTCACCTTTAAAGCAATGCAATACACTTTTTTCTTCTAAAAAGCAATAATTGCTTCCTGGTAAAAATCCTCTCTTGAAATTTCGATGATGATGACGGCTTACGGCTTTTACGCACTATTCTAAAAGTGAATAAAAGACATGACACTGTTGAAATTTTCAACAATGCATCGAAAAGAATAATAAATTTGTACACAGTAGCAGCAACAATACAATAGTCGTACCTTTTGATAATATGATGATAATGCATAATAAAAAAATTAAACTGATGTTGTTGGTCGTCGTCACGTTCAGCTACTAATATTTGGTCAATGTCTACCTGACTGACTGACTACACTACATGATGCATCCATGCATGCATGTGGTGTGAAAGAGAACCTCCAGCGAGTTTAACGAAGAGCCGAGAGGCTTGTACCGTACGACATAATAAAAAATGGGTTATTATTTAGAAAATGGGGAAAGGCTGGACAAATTAATCGCCTAGTCATGACATGTCCATTAATCACAGGGAACACCATAACGAACATGCATTAAAATGTATTATGTTTCACATTGTTAAATTGATGGTTGTGTAATAAAATATCAGTAAAAATACTACAAAAGAAAAAAAATATGAAACTGCATGATGATGGTTGGAGGTAATGGCAAGTAAGTAGTATTCATAGTCATCATCACCAACCACTACACCATATAGGGCTTCTCGTTCACCTCGTGATCATAGTCATCAAGTATCCGTCTCCCATGCAATGCAGCATATACGATGCATGCCAATCAAGATGATGAAGATGACGAAGCATGACGAGATTAAAAAGTGTTCAATAGTTTGTAATAACGCAGCAGTAGTAAAAAATATAACAGTAATGACGCAACACAAACGTGGTTTAGCCCTGCTGTCGTAACAAATAAATGGACGTGCTTCATCATCATTCCATCATTCACCCTCCTCACCTAACCAATAAATAAAAAGTTTGTAAGTTACCACCCCGTGATTGTTTTTATCATGTTGAGAGATGCATACAAACTTCAACAATTTTAACACTTTGTATGAAAAGGGAAGGCGAAATGTGTCTTGGCTTGATAACATTAAAGAATTAGACAAGGATTTACTGGAGAAGAATAATTTTTTTAGTGAAGCAATTCATTCACAATGTGTAGCCGGCAGTAATTTTTAGAAGGACAAAATGCATGTAAAATTTTGATAAATTAACAGACAACAATTTACCTTCCCATTGCATTATCAACACTGCAATGTAATGATTGCAACTCAAAGTGGGTATTCTTATCTTTGCTGTTTTCGTGCAGTAATAATTCATAGATCAAATTTCAAAGGAAATTCATGAGGAGCGAAAAAGTAGGTGGTAACAAAGTCAAGTCAGGCGTTGTACAGTATTTAAATTGCACACAGTTGTAGTTTTATTATCAAATAAATCTATCTAACAGTAGTGAAGGTTAGTTGTCGTGATGGTGTGAATTGTGAATCATTCAGGCAATCATTGTATGGACACTAATTATAAATAATGATAATTAATGAGTTTGCACACACAGTATGCTTAGTAGACTATGTTTGTCTGTATTTTTTCACATGTCATGTCAAAAAACTGCCTGAAGATGATTTTTCTAAACAAAAATAAATAGATATTTCTCACGATGTTGCTGCGAGATGAGATCACAGCTTGATGTATTATAAGCCATACGGAGCCACGTTATATTTTGGTGCTTTTATTATCGTTGATGATGTTTGCTACTGCTGACCTTGATTTTGAATTATGGCTTTGGAATGACTTGGATAAAAAATTATGGAGGAGATGAGGATGAGACTGACGTCGCCTCAGGAGGAGAGAATTATAAGTTATAGCTTTCCATCATCGTGAATCGTGAACATTTCTTCTGGTATATTTATCAAAAAATGAGCAATAAATGGGTGGCATGTCCAATTATTTGTGTGTCTGTGTGTGCATGCGCTAATGATAATTATTACCCAATTCAAGTTAAATTATTAGCTATTATACATTGGACTATCCTTCTCAATTTTTTGTTGTCATTTATTCTCAGCTAGCACTCATTTTTCATGGTTCGTCATACCTGTCACTCAATGTTTGGATGGAAAGAACCATTAAAATGCTTTTTTTCTAGATTTATGTTAGCTGTTAGGAAAGAAGAATGAGTTTGCAGAAAATGTTTATGTCCGCGCTCTTTTTTCCAGCTTAAATTCTAACTACTCTACCAACTAGAAATGTTTTGGTTTATTCTGGATTTTCCTAAAAATAACCAATGCCCATTTGGCTAACTTTTTTTTCTTTTGAAAACAAAAACCCAATGTACTTTTTAGCTTCTTTAAAAATTTACATGAAAACTGGAAGCTACCAACCGTCCGTCCACTGAATTTACTTACTTAACATATTCTCGTATTTATTAAAAAGTTGTAATCGCGTTATTTATATCCTTGTCATGTCATTTCATTTACTATCCATTCTTCTAAAAACCTCCCATTCTGTCTACTGAAACATTTTCGAAGAATAATAATAGTGCCATACAAGTACATGCCATGTGCTATGTGTCTTAAAACCGGAGGGGTTCCAGCTTAATCATATCACACTGCTACTTCCACAGAAAAAGGATAAAAACGAAGCTTTTGTTAAGAAAAATTTAAAAAGTGCAATTGCAATCCCATGTCCATCCACACATTCTGTTAACTGAAAAGATACATATATGTAAGTATATTTTTTATGGGCGAGGAGACTCAAATGTATTAATACTACCTATTTTACCTTTTACACAATACAATATTCACCCAACTGACACATGTTTCCTTGTACCATTTTTTAAACTTTATTATCATTTTTATTCCTTTTACTTTACATACAAAAACATAAGAAAAAGAAGGGACTATACCTTCAGTTTATTATATTTGGACTTATGAACTTACCATATTACTATTCTGTTTTAGGCTATTTAGTTTTTACCATATTGTAAGAATGTTGTTATCAATAGTATTGTGTTCTCAAACATCCATAACTTTTTGTGAGGAGATTTTGAGTGAAGTCGGTTTCCTTTTTCATTTAAAAAAAGGTGGAAATGGTGGGTTTTTTAATGTACACATTTTTTGTTTCGAAGGTTGGGGGTATGTACATAATACGACGTCAGATCATAAAACACTCACACGGACAATAGATCTATAACAAAGTGTCAAAAAGGAAAAGAGAACGAAAAAAAATCCTTCAACCTATATGATGCACTCAAGTTGAGTTAAGTAAATGGAATTACTTTTCATTTGATAATGGACTGGTGGTACACATACTATATACTGAGGTGAGGTGATCCATGTCTTGTTCTTTGCCTATTGTGTTTGCTGTCTATTCAACAAGATATTAATTTTTTGTCGTGTTCACTAAGTTTATCCTTTAAAAAAAGATTAGGAATTATATGTATAATATGTGTGGATACCTATTAGCATACATATCACCACCACCAGCAGCTCCAAACACCTAGTCACTTTTTTATGAGCCCATAAGCGTAGAAATAAGCCTGCCTTTTACGTGTGTTCGTATGAACAATTGTTTAAAATAATGAATCATGTGCGCACAAGAGCTTAGAATTTACGATGGACATTTACTGCCACTGCTCCTGCCACCTTGTTAAAGAAATTGGTAATAAAAAGGGAAGAACGAAGGGAAAAATTGGATTCGTTTAATTTCATGTGTTGATTTGTGTTAGGAAATAAATGACACTGTTGGATGATTGAAAAGTTTTTTTTCTCTCTCTTGTATGTGGAATGCCAAATGTGAGAACACTTTCCGGTTAAACCCATTATTGTATGGCTCTTGTGTGATCTTTGGGTGTAAATCATTGAACAATTCAATAAAAGTCCTTTGGTTTTAAAGAATAATTTGAATTTTTTTCCACAGAATGATTTTTGGCTTTATAAAGAAAATTGCCTAAAAGCAATTTTGTTTTTTTGGAAATGTTACGTAGTCAGTCATGCAATCGCTTTGGTGCGGAGTGCTATGCTGCAAGTGACGGTGGTTCCATATCGGTTTGTTCGGTGGTGGTGACATGAGTGCTGAAGAGGTATGTACATGGGGATATTAGTGGTATATGGATGGATACCGATACATATTACACTACTGTGAAGGAAATGAGGCTAGAATGGAGTCATCACTTTGATCTTGTTCCGGATATTGCCCACAGACACAGAAAGAGAGACAGGCTCTCATATGCACTCCACATATCTTTCGGAAGAATTGAGAACAAAAACATTATAATAAACAGTGAAAATACTGCTGACATTCTCATTTCACTTGAAAAAAAGTGGAATTGACTGACACAAACGGACGGATTTTTAGAGAAAAGCGTTCAATTCATATTAAATAGTCTGTGTGTGTAAAAGTAAGGCTTGTGTGTACGCAATGTATATGCTCCACTGAATTTTCTAAGAAAATTTCTATTGAATTTCATTTCATCATGAGGGATGATCATCATCACCATCTCATCTCCCTCCCAATTCATATGCATACAAGCATATATTATTGTAGGAAAATCGCATATGGCACAATGTCAAAAGTCGTTGTGCTACTGACAGCCGACTGAGCACACAACAGAAAACGGTGGTGGTGGTGGTAGTGGGGGCGATGATGACGATGATGGTGATGACGGGAATAATATGCAGCCAAGAAACTATTTAAAGAAATATGTAAAACGAACACAAAGCTTTTGCTTGCTTGAGCTTTCAAATGAAATGAAGTAAAACAGAAAGAAAGAAGGCAATATAGTGAACTGACTGACTGAGTGAGTGGCACAGGCCAAAAAGGAGCCGAGCCCATTGCAATGCAGAAGAGAGAAGAAGGATTTTTTGAGAATAGTGGTAGCGGAGGTGGTGGTGGATTGGATTGGAGAAGAATAATATCCGAATATAAAAGGCACATGTTGTTTTGACAGCTTGACATTTCAACTCATTTACTCACTTTTGTCGGCATTTTCTCCCTTTTATATATTTCCCTGAAAATGAGAGAAGAATAACTGACTGACTGCTGCTGACTTGAGTGAACAAGAGAGACAGGGAGAATAAGAACAAGCATGCATGTTTCTTTTTTAAATCGGAATATATTATAACACTTCAATCAAACTAAAATGGCAAGAGAGAGAGAGAATAGTGTATATGTTATGGTAAGAGAGACGGACGTGACAAATACAAGATGCATATGTGATGAGAATGAAAAATAAGGCGAACATAATAATTTGTTGAGAAAATATTATTTTACCTTTTTCGTTTGCTCATGTACTAAATCATATAGTACACATGCATAACTTATAAAACTTTGGGTAGCTCACTTTTAACTAAATGAGATGGATTCATGTATTGGTATTTGGTTATAAATTCTTTATAGTTTATGCTATCATTAATATCAATAAAATTATTCATTCAATACCATAGATCAATCATTAATAGAAGAAAAAGGATCACTGTAGATTGCAGATTAACATTGCCATTAAAAAGTCAATGTCAGAATAAACCTTCAGCAAGGTATGCATGTAGGCGGGCTAATGTATGTAGTGCTGGATAACTTACTCAATATGATTGATTGACTTTCACAGTGTCAAAATACTATAAATAGAATTTTGCATCACGTTGAAATTTCTATAAATTTTCAGGGTTTCTCTGTGAACAGTATGGCGACGTGTCTACCTGTCAGTCCATTGATGCTCTTCTTTGTCAACAATGACGTGACCACAATTGGCCGTCATCCATCGTTATTGCAAGTGCAAACCGTAATTTGTACAATGGAGCGCCACCAAATTAAGAGGACGATTATTATGAGAGAACAGAGAACGAGAGTGACATTGCAATTTTAATTTTGATTCTAGTCGTTACAAAACCCCATCGTTGTCATTATTATTCTCATCGTCATAATCATCTTGACTATGACTATAAAATTATTCTTTTGATATGATGTATGTTGTTATTCTTATTATGATAAGTACAACATTGAATAACAATGCAGATTTGATTGTTGTGTTGTGATCCCACGAATTTCAATGACTGGGCGGAACCCTTGTCCGTATATCGTTGTCTCATTCTGTTAATGTAATGTTGACAGATTTGTAAATGAATAAAAACGACAACAAATGGGAAATGTCATCTTTTCGTGCGTCGGTGTTTTGTTGCTGTTGTCGTGCGTGGTAGATGTAAAGGTTTTTTGACTGTGCTTCTGTGTACCTGTCTGCCTGCCTCTGTACTGCAGCATGCAATACAAGAGCAAAATATGTATTTTTTGATGTTCTTCGATTTCAAAAAGAATTCACCTTGAAAAACCCATTAATGCATGAAACGTGGTTTCGTCAGTTTGAAAGTGACTCATGTCATAAGATTTCTTTTGTACATTGCAATCCGTAATTGCTTTATTATTAGATGGCTAGAGCTATATTCAAATAGACTCGACTATCAAATAATATTTTTTATACTTTGAAAAAAATTAATAGCCATTTCTACATTTTAACTAATATCATATCATGCTCCTATATAGTTCATAAATCAACTTCACCTTGTCACAAGTCTCCTTTTTTTCTCTCTCCATTTTCGTTTGTTCCGCGGCGCGGTGCTGCAATGTCATTCTTATAAATCCGTTCTCAGCAAGAACTAGTCACAATTGTCAAAATTCCTGTCATCCTCCTCCCTGATTGTGAGAGAAGAGGACTTTTTTGCTGCAAGATGAGGTGACGTGAGGAAAGATGTTATCTGGCAGCTGTGATTGTGATGCTCATGCTATGAATCTATACAAAACTATTCAGCTTATAAAAGTCAGCATAATTCTGAAGATTGATAGTAAAATGCTTCCATAATCAAAGTATCATCATCTTCCTCCTATAATTTTTATTGGGTAAGGAGGTATATATGCACTGTGCACATGCCTTGTGTGTAATATGCAGATGTCATGCAGATATCATTTCTGTTAAAAATGTTCTCTCTGCAAAAAAGGCCATGAATCATCATGATTCATTTCATGTCAGTTGACTAGACTTTGTAACATGGCTCGCATTATTCTGCTGCATATTACATAAAACATGATCATATTATCATGCTCATCTTCGCCATGAACGGAGAGTGGAATACCTAATCCGAAAATCAAAATGGACAGGCCCTACAAGACAAGTTACATGAGTGGGACAAGCCTTTTTACAGATGAAGACGATGAAGATTTTTTTTCTTTTCCTATCTGCCGCCTCACCTTTTGTCCACTATAAAATTGTTTAGTAAGCAAACTAAATGCTACCAACATGCAACACTATCACCACATCATGAACTCCTGTCTGTCGTGTCTTTATCATCATTCATTATTCATACGAAAAGCTTATCGCAGTATTTTTTCAGCAAAAGGTGAACAATAGCAATTAATAATTTTTCAGGGGTAAAATGGTAATGATGACTATGCACAGTACATGTACGTTCTCAACATTAATGATTAATTTGCTAAAAAACAAGAGATTATAAAAAAGAGCCATTAATATGTCCCTTGCATGACGAAGTTCAATGTAATTTGGCATGAAATATTTAGTAATTTTGGCGGTATATGGACAAGTTCACGCAAAAAAAAACTGTGAACATACTACCAACCCATTTATTTCCCGATTACATATACAATTTTGTTTCCTTTTTCATTTTGCTTGACTAATTTTGCTCACTCACTCGCAAGTCGGTCTCATGTGGCTCACGTAAATCAAATTGAATGACAGAAAAGTGTGTGAGTTTGTGCGCTAGTATGGGATGAAGAGAGAGTGACGAAGGAGTAATGAAATTAGATGGATTTCTGAAGTTGATATTCTGCCACAAATGCCATCGTCATTTATAAATGTCACTTACAAGACAAGCTATAAAAGTACTCAGGAAAATTTACATTTTCAAAAAGAATTTGTCAATTTTTATGCTTATTACGAGTTAACTTTTTTGTTGAAATGGATAATTCATATTTTATTGTTATTCATACTATATTTTATTACTATATTTCATTGCTATTGGAATTTTATGAGTCTACAAACAACATTTCACATTGACTCTTCAATATTTTACACGTCGATAGCGGTGCAAGTGGACATTTCTGTGGAGTGGCACCTGCATTGCACTTGATTGCTGTGTATAATACTAACCGCTATTTCTTCACTATCTTGTAAAACGCAATATTGTTTTTTGCACTGCACATTCAATAATAACTAGTGCTAAAAGGAAAAAAAGTAAACTCACAATTTACCAGTTTTTTCTCCTTTTTTATTTCTCATGTCAATTTATCTTCTTGCACTTGAATGATATGATATTATTATGGTGCTCCCGTCAAAGCCATCATCGTAATTCTTATGATTACCACTTCCACTACTTCTGCCAGTATAGTTTGCATTTATTATTATGGCACATCATTTAAAAGTAATTTTTCCTTTATTGACTTGAGCACGTAAGGCAATTCCATTTTACTACAACTTAAACTTCTTTGTAACTTTTAATAGAGCATAATAGCCACACAATATAGTATAGTACCATGATAAAAACTTTTACGCTATAAAATTTATAGTCATTTTCGTGCACACAAACAACAATATTTACAATTTACAATCTTCTCAAGGCTATTTGTATGGATGGATGCGTGTATAAGTATTTATATGCATGCTTGCTTACAACCTGTCAGCATTATTCATACCTGTCAAATCAGCCAATATCAAACTTTAAGATTTACGTGCAATTTATTCCTTCTCTATATCTCTCTTTCTATGACTGCCAGTGCCACTGATAAAATAAAGGGAGATGATTATGATTATAATAACGTGTAACTCACATTTTTACCAGAAGAAGGTAATACAATAGTATTTGTTCGTAAAAAAACGAACAAGTAATAACACATTATTGCCACTGCCATCAATTATCATTATCATTCATTTATCATTTAAACCCATTAAAATCATTGCACAGTTGCACATTTAACTGCTGTTTTTATAAAGGTTGTTCTGTATTTTATTATTTCCTAGTGCATTAATTTATCCCTAATTTATTGGCAACACAAGTTTACAAGTTTCTCATTTACAATACAAACTAAACAAACAGGTATTTAAAGTGTAAGGAGAAACTGTAAATTATGTTCTCTTCAAAATATCGTTCAACTATCCTTGTTTTATGGTATTGATTATTAGTTGATCTAGTAATAAATTGACAACAAAACATTTATAAATGGCCTTCAATTTTCATTTATCATCAACATCAACCCACATCATGTTAAAACTTCAAAGTAAGTGCAAAGTGCAACCGTCAACTTTTTACACTGACACACTGATTTGAGGACAATCAGTACATATAGTCCATACAACAGATACCATTTACAAATATTATATTTGCTAAATAATAAGATAAATTGTATGTTGTTTTAAGTAAATTATAAAAACAAGTAAAAATCATCTTAAGTTCAGGTGGACATTCCATTTTAAATAATATGCGTCCTCACCTATTGCACTACGCGATTTTTTATGAAGGAGGATGGGTAATAACAAAGCATTATAGTATTTTTTAAATTGTTACAACCCTGTTAAAAAGAAGGTAGTAAAAGTGAATAATATTTACTGTTTAAAGAAAAATAACAAGGAAAGCATCAATCTTGCTTTCAAATCTACCTTATCATTTTTGTTGTGAAACGTAAAAAATTTAAATGCAAAGTGCCACTCTAGTACCACCGTGTAGCATCATATCATAAGACATAAAAGTTTGGAATATTTTGTTGACTTCTTGACTTGTTTTTTTTGTGATTTTTATTATATTACCACTGTGGTGCATGGTTAACGAGCTGCATATGTGTTTGTGTTTATATGCATTTTTGATCTTACTAGGAAAAAAATGACTCCATGTGTGTGACCAAATGGTCAAGAACAAGTAATAAAAAGGATACATTACATTTTAAGTAAATAGGCTTTAAATGGGAAGAAGAAGAAGGATAGTTGAAAAGAGAACAATAAGAAGGAGCCGACGTTTTACTCTCTACATGCATAACATACATACATACATCACATTTGTCAAACTGTAGGGGGTCAGCAGTAAAAAAAAGGATTTTCTGTAAAATATTGGAATTGTGATAATATTTCATTTTTCATGATGCGTGCCTTGTGGGTTTGTGTAGGTTATATAGTAAGTTTAAAGTAGTTGATGGTGGTGTGGTAGTAAATTGATCCACCTACCTTGTCGGTCGGAGAGTAGGCTGTTAAAAAGGCTTTAAACAACGTTTACAAGTTAATGGGGAAACATTAAATTCTCGTCAGTGTGTTAAGGTGATTGTTTACTGCTTCTCTTTACTTTTCAGAGAAAAAAACTTACAATTTTTCTTTGCATGTCATGTCAAGAAAAGAACAAGTGAATACATGAGTAAAGATCCCATTTTTTCTTTAAATTTTTTGGCAATTTTTTAACCTTTTCTTATTGTCACTTTTTAGACAGAAAAAATAATTGCCGAATATAATTTTGATGAGCATTTTATTTAATTTGTCTGCCCTTGTTTGTCATGTCTTTTTTTGCATTCACTTTTTGGTTTGGCTTTGCTCTAGTTATGCTTCAAGTTTAAGTTTAATAATTGCATCTTTGAAAATATAAATTTGAAAGCGTTACAAAACAGAACGACCTTAGATATTAAACGCTTACATAATTTTCAATGGTTTAACCGACAAAGCTAATAAATGATCTGATCTTTCATTAGATTTTAACACTGATTCTTTTTTGGGCAAAGCGCAACTCATGAAAACACTCTGTGCTGTATGTACAGTGTAAAGAATAAAAAAACGAGTTTAAGAAGAGTTAAGCCTGTCAACGTCAAGTACGCCATGCTTAAAGCTTGTTATTGTACTCTTACGTAAAGTCGGTTCCTTTTCATCATTTCATCTGTCTGTCTGACTGTCTGCGGAAATAAATGAAAGTAATCTAATGTAAATGTGATGTTTTTGTTTTCTATTCTTTACTCTTCTTTTTTTCCACTGTGATCTTATGCACATATATTATTCTCTGCTCAAACTCAACTTGAACTAAAATTTTTATTTTAAAGTATACATACTTTGTACACATGAGGGAGAAAAAAGCACAGCAGAAGTGGAAAAGCAATAAGAAGTAAATAAATATAGAAGCTCTCTTGTGATGTAGTGCTGCTGCTGCTGTTATGCTGACTGACGCTACTAGTAAAGAGCTGTCATGAAGTAATCATAGGTTGTCTCACTTGTCTCATCCCATTCTTGAAATGATGATGACGACGGTGAAGATGCTTCTTTTTCTTTCTAGTGTACTTACATAATGTGATGCGAAGAAGAGTACAGTGCAGAAATGGAAATGTTTATGATTATGGTGATGAGGATGATATAAAAGAAAGCAGGCAATTGTACTGTAACGCAAATAGGTGTCTGGATTTTTTCACTGGAAGAAATGAATCAAATATCATGATAGCTTGCAATGCAAAAAATATTTCGAAACTCTTTTTTCCCCACCAATTTTACCAGATTTCGTCCGTCCAAATGATGGATTCACCCGTTTTGGTGGTGCACAACCCTGGAATTTTTGTGTATTGACTGGACGTGTTATTATCACTTACTCTTGACTTGAGATGACTGACGAGACAGCTCTCTGTTGGATGAACTGACATGACAGCATTGTATGGAATGGAATGAGCATGGCATTTGAGGGTTGAAAATTGTCTTTCGTTTCTTGGAGCATGGTTATTTATGTTAGCATAACATATTTCACAAAAACCAGAAGTGTTTTTTAGATTTTATTATCTTTTTTTCTCTCTTGATGTTTTACACGTACCTAATATGCATATATGAAATAATAATGATGCTCTTGTTTTTAAAATTGTCTGGAGACAAGATTCAAACATGACATGAAAGATAAAAAACTGTGGTAGTGTGAATACAAGGATTGAATTTAGGTTTTTTGATAAGAATATTTCTTTCTTGTGCCTGGAGCCTCTTGTTAACTTTGTACTCTGTCAAAGATGCCGAGTTTTGATGAAATGATGTACACGCACGCATTTCAGTTCTTGTTATTTTTTTCTGGAACACATTCTTTCATTTCCATACATTATTTACTACGTTTTTTAAATCTAAAATAAAAATCTTTGCCTCATAATTTCTTTTTTAGTAAATATATGGCAAGGGCGCACGAAAGAAAACAATTTTTAATTACAAAAACTAGCAGGCACATTGTGTGAACTTACGAAACATGTTTTGATAGTAAACTTACCCTTTTGCGCAGTTACAAAGTTGCAGTGACGCCTCTACAATAATAAGTACATATCATTCTTCTACCTGCCACTCACAAGTTTCGTCAATCATAACCAAATCTGAATAATAAAAATTAAGCTGTGCCACAAGCACCACTAATATTTTTTTAATATAACGACTATAATCAAAGTCAGTTGAGAAATGGGAAGTGTCAATCAAAAAATCATTCTTGATTATTGACTTCAAAATATCATTAAAATTGTAGAAAATGTAGCTATTAGCCAGTGCAAAAAATATCATTGTATATTTTACTCCAAACGAAACTTTTGTAAAAGTACATTTGTACTGCGCACAAGCTACAAATATAACATTTCATAGTTGACTTGTCCGACAATTCAACAGAACAGCATGTATCACACATTTTTGATCGCGGCATAGCTTTGTATATTCAACCGTGTCATGTTTTGTGTTTTCTGATGAGATAGAATCGTATGTAAAATTCCAAGAAAACCTTATATTAAGTAACGGTCGAATTTTTAAAATAAAAATTCATTTCCATTCGTTGAAATACCCAAAATGTATAAACACGCCAGTATACAATATAGTGAAGGTTGTTAATGGCTTATAAAACCCATGCTAGTCAGAGAGAGGCCTGTTTGTAACTAAAAATAACTTATTTTTACTGACAATCAGATATACTGTTGTAAAAACTCAAAAAATATGTTGTTTTAATCCTTTCTGGTCAATATAATGCTCATGAACAAGTGCACTTCTTTTTGGTTTCGGTGCATATGATGTGATGTATGAACAAGGGCGGATGCCTTTCATCTTCTCAGCAGGGATATAAAAAGTCAAATAAAACGTGTGACCTGGTCTGCCTGCCTGTCTGTCAATTTTACAAGGATTTGTGTTTTCGGAACTCTCTCACACACAAACAAAAATCTGATTCATATTTATTTAAAAGGTCTTCTTTAAAAAGATAGCAGCTGATAAGAGTTTTGTAGAGAAAAAAAGAGTTGTAAACCAAACTATACGATCAGTATTTTAACAGTCAACCATATTGTTGAACTTTTTATCATATAACCCTACAAAGTTTCGAATCAGCTAAAAGTACAATGCATTATAATATAGGAATGTATCCATGTATGTATGTAAGTACCTATTATTCACGACAAAACATGAGCCAGTTAATTCCTGCCATTTTCAATAATATAACAACACGATTGATGTTCTCAGGTTGTAATAAATTGGCATTAAACGAACTAAATATACTCATATATGAATTGTATTTATGAGTTTATTGATTTATGACTGGTGGAATATTGCACTTTAAAAAATCGTTACAACCGCTTGATATTGATATTCATATATGCTTACATCTCATCGCATATGTGTGTATTGTGATAGCGGTATTTTAAGACCTCCAATAAAACTCTCTACACACTAAACTGCAATAATCAACAATTCACCTGCAACAAAAATTGTCATAATCCACAGGAATCATAAAATAAAAATAAATATAACATAGTCAAAAAAAATTGTAGTTTAGATGGAATGCGTGCACACATCTCTGACAGCTCGACATGACTATGATGTCATATGGATGTGTACGGAATTCATTTGATACAATGATATTTTATTTGATACTTAAGTCCTTTATGATATATTTCATTTCACGACTTTACTCTTTATGACAGTCGGAAATGTGGATTTATTTGAGGTCAGTTAAGACACAAGTTAAAAGCGACAGAATAAAGGATGCAGTGAATTGTAAATTCGTGTTGTTATTATTATATGACTATTTATGAGGTTTCTCTTGCCACAATATCATGGTATAAAAATGATTACAGAAAAAAATGTTATTGAAATAGTCATATATAGTACAGCAGTTTGTAAAAAAAGTTATATGAATTCAAAGCATGATCACTGTTAATGGCAAGTATGACTTATTATAATGGTTAGCTTTTATATAAATCATATCATATTGTAGGTCAGTGCCAGAAAATGGATTTTGCTCAAAACTAGGCATCACAAAATGACATACTTTTATGGAATTTTCCATGATCAGATGATATAGAATTCAAAATGTTTGAAAATTTCCTTTTTTCTTTTAACTTTTAAATAGCTTGAAAATGTGTTTTTGAACGCTTGAATCGAAATCGACAATTTTGTTTTTAAAAAATCATTCACTGGATATTTATTCCAGAAGAGATTTTAGAATGAATGACTTTTCGTGTAGAAAAAGAATGTACACATATTACTTTTTTAACTTGATAATGAAGCTTTCATTGTATACTCCTGATTTTGATTCGTTTCCATTTGTTCTGTCAAATGGAGAAATGCCTTGTCATGCATCACTTGTCAGTCAAGAAGTTTGGTGAGTCATTGTCGTCAGCAAGAATATCAAAGTGAAAGCTTTTTTTCTCCTGTCTAACTATTATAATGGCATAACACTTTCAAATTACATCCCAGCTTCTATTTTATGCATTATGACATGACAGACTCGCTTAACTTACGGTGAGGGCGAAAGACAAAAGATGTTGAAGGATGACGGCTTGCTGTTACTGCCTCTCCTTTGCTTCCTCTTGATTGCTCTCCAGTGAGATTCTCCACAGTGGTAACTCAACAGAATATAAAAATGGAATAGACCAGTCAACAAAATGATGATGATAGTTTTAATACAAAAGTCAACTATAAAAGATGGTAATAGAATAAAATGCTCTCTTATATGTTGCCTTACTGGGAAAACACATTGTGCTGGGAAAACAATAAATGGAGCTTATCAGCATCTTGCTGAGTATTCATTGCTCTTCTGTTCGTTCTCATTGTCTTTTTACTTGGCCGCGTTGTGTTGTAATATTATAATAACAGCAATAAATGCAGATTCACGATATCGGCGATGATGGTCGTGATCAGGATGATGACGGGGACATATGTAACATCACCAATGATGCCGAAAAAGTGAATGCCGAATGGAGCTTGAATGAAAGATAACTAGAGAATAATGAGAAGAC
>JAQFXM010002086.1:0-26964 GCA_034693345.1 Entomobrya multifasciata
GGGCACAACAGCCTGGTCAACCTGGAGCTGCAACTCAACCACAGAAGAAGTTTCCCTGTCACCTTTGCCGAAGGTCTTTTATGCACAAGCAGTCGTTGGATATTCACATGCGAAGTCACACAGGTAAGATTAGAGCTACGCACATGACATGACTGATGCATGCAGCACCATGTAAAGGCAAAGAATAAGAGTGTAATTATTCAGAAGACGTATCATACTTAATACCTACATATTTATGTACCTCTTTTCCGTCTCAGGTGAAAGACCTTACAGTTGTGCGGATTGTGGACAGAGTTTCTCTCAGCGAGCTACACTAAACCGTCATCGTCGAAGGGTTCACCTTCCAAAGAGTCAGCAATGCAATGAATGTGGTCGCAAGTTTGGGTAAGTTCCCTCGATTCCTTATTTCCTCCAAAATGTGTATTTAGGTGGAAGTGTCACTTGAATTAAAAGGCTAATGGAGGTCAATTTTGTGCAGATGCCGCGACTATTTAGTGAAGCATATACGTACGCACACTGGTGAGCTACCCTATCAATGTCCAAAGTGTAGCAAGCGGTTCCGGGACAAAAGCGCCCTAAATCAACATGCTCGTTCTCACAAGTAACTCACTCAATACAAGATGCTTAAACGCCTCCGCCAGTTAAAACTAGACGAATGAACCAATTGGGGGATGGCAAGCCAGCCGAAAAAAGGAATTCCTTCATGAGTAAAGAATTTTTGGTCCGAATTTTTCTCGGAAAATACTGAACTGATTTAGTGATATAGCTGTGTTATAGTAAACGCAAAAGAGGTTTTTAGCAATATTTGTAGGGTTTTGGGAGAAAGATTTGTTCAGAAGATTTTTGATGCTCGAAAGGATAATGGAAAATGTCTCATATACATAGAATGTAAACCTAACACGCAAAAATATATAAGCAAATATTCAATTCATAAAAAATTTAATTATTATTCTTAAAGGAAAGTTATGAAACAGGTCAAGCCAGGCTGTTATGATGGTTAAACCACAAGCTTAACTATTATTGTTACATTACACATAAATATATAGGTACACACTCTTTAAAAAAAATGGTTTGCGTATATGGAGAAATATTGTACACATAATATTAATAGCTCTCATTATGATATCCGTAGAGGTAAAGACTTATCCAAATCTAACTCCTAAAATCTTACATTATTATTACTACTACTATTATGTATTATAGTTATTAGTTTATACATTTATATAAATATATGCGTACTGTTAAAGTACCTAGGTTAAACAATTTCTGGTTGCTCCAATTTACTACTGTAATGGGTTTTTTGGAAGATTTTTTTAAAATAGAAAAACCGGAAAAGGTATGGAATGTAATTAAGAAAAGTGAACGAAAGATTCAGATAGACTGGAATGGAATGAGGATTTTTGAAACATGATGTGATACTATATAAATATTGTATGTGTGGTTAGTTTGCAGTGTATGCCAATACAAGAAGCTGCATTCTAAACCTCTGCACACGACCTGTACTACTATCATGAAATCACTGGTGCATTAATATTTTATATAAACCAAAATAACGTGATGATAACAAAGAATAATGGTTAGGCAAAGAACCGGAAAGAGTTTATTCAAAAATACCTTAAAAAGATACATATTATGTTTAGATGACTGCATCATCATCACTGATGTGTAGTAATAATATGAAGGGAACAGGAAAGGGCTTGCAAAGTTGGTACGTTTTTTCATGATGAAATGGAAAGGATTCGATATGGTGATTATGAACTTTTAAAGGCAATATGACTATGACTTAAATTATAAAATTAAGTATATAAAAAAACTATATCACAACTATAAAAATATTACTAAAAACTTTACAGTAATTATTATTACTACTGAAACACACATTTATAAATATATTATATTATCACTACATTACTTTACGGATATTTTAAAGCTATGATAGAAAAATTAACCAATATTTTCTCTGCATGTTTATTATTGTAAGTTTTACGTTGCTGCTGCTGTAAGAAAAGTACGTTTAAAGCCTGAAAAATGACTCGAAAAAGATAAGGTACTGTATATACCTATTGTTGTCATATATAAAACTGTTGCTGTTCAGGAGGAGAAAGGAGAGCAAGAGCATTTGTTCATGTAATAATGATGGACTGATTGAAAAGAAGACGGAAACTTAAGTGATGATTTGGTATGTGAAAATATTGTAACGATTATTTATATAAAAATGACTACAATTGGGTCGCAAGGAGGTAGATACGTAATAGGTATATTGTTAGGTAAATGGTCAAGCGAAGGTGAGAGAAGGGGAATAAAATGGAATTTGAGACAGGTGCTTCTGCATACAGTATAGGTTTATTTTAAAAAATTGAGGCGATGCGAGATCATAATGCCAACACAGCAGGCAGCAGCTTTGATTTTTTTGTTGTTGGATTTTATGTATCTTAAAGTTATGCTAAACGTTTTGAAAGAAAGCTTCATGGTCTTCAAGTATGAGTTGTTGGATATCGATATAATATAGTTGTTATCCATGTCGTAAGGTTTCCAAGTTTGAAAGCATTTAAATTTCCAAAATGAAAGTGGACAGCTTATGGCTGCAGAGTATAGCATGCTTGTAAAAAATAAGATTATGCAGGGGAATTTTTTCTCTTTCTTGAAATATATCTCCTTGAAACGCAACGTACCTTTGTTATGAAGTTTTTCATGTAAACAGCTTAATTTGACTGTGACAGTTTCATGATAGTCAGTAATGCATTATAAAACTAGAAAAATTTACTTTACTATTTTTAGTTATATATATTCAGTTATTATATTTTATGTTTTATCATTTATTATATTTGTTGTTATAAATCACGCAAGTTGGTTGGCAATTCTGGACAAAGGATTTCCACAGTGTTCCAGAATAAGGAATGGGAATTTAAAGGAGCAGGCTTGAATCTTTCAACCTGCTGGGCTGTGTAGACTGAAAAGATGACTTACATTATCTCATTTTCTGATCAAGTTATATATTTTGCTCTATTTAAAATTGTAGAGAAAGCATATATTGTAGTTGTAAAATTAATTATCTAAAAATAAATCTATTATAAAGTATAAATACAATTTACGATACATATTACATACATGCTTTACAATTAATATTACTGCTTATAAAAGTGAAAAAAATATAATCATTATGCAATTTGTTTGTATTCATTCATGCTGCGAAAAGATATTACATGCGTACATGTCAAAGAGTTAAAAATTGGTTTTGGTTGGGGAACTATATTTTATGTATTACTACAAGCTGTATAGTGACTAGCCAAATATAGCAAACGTTTAGTGTTTATATGTCGTTGGTTATACATACATTTTGCTAGTAAATATTTTAATCTTAAAATAATACATTTAGCATACAATTATACAGAACAGAAGGTTTTATTACATACTATCTTTTATTCATTTTGCTTTGCTTATATCAGCTTTGTTCTTTCAGTTAACTAAGCAAAAAACATATATACTATACTACTTCATAGTTTGTAATTGTAACGGAATTAATAACGATCCAAAATATTTAACACATTTGCTTCCTACATAAAAAGCAACAGCAGTCTATTCATGTTTAAAACTGATTAATAATGACTCACTAAACTATTACCAAAAAATAATTTAATATTATCTACTATCAAAATCAACATCAATTAAACCTGAATTTAGATTTATTAGTGATTGGTTATAAAAATACAGCTTGAGCCTAATACTCCATTTAAAATATCACTCAAATCAACAATTATTCGTATAAATTTCTTTCTTTTTTTTTGGGAAAATTGGTTTCAAGAAGCAAAAGGTAGGGAAAGTTTTGGGTCAAGAGAAAGCTGTAGTAGTCCATGAATAACACTTTTAAAATAATTAATTAAAATGTTACTGCTACTTGTTCTATGATATTTACATAATTAAAATAATCTAATTTTACTACTAAGATAAAACATTATTTGTAAGAATGAAAATTAAAACTTCATTATACATTATACAATTACTATAATCTTATTGCAACTGCTATTGCTGCCGATTTAAAGGACTGTGAGTTTAAACTATAATAATGAAAGGACTGAGATATGTAAGTATGATGATTTTGAAGTAATTATGATGGAAAGGGCTGATGTGATAATAACCGGATTTAAGGGAAATTGTGTATATCAAAAATGTTATGTAGTCATTCAAAATACGAAAAATATCCTGATTATGATGATGGAGATCCAAAGAATGAGGAATGATGAAAACGGTATGTGAATGTAAAAGGTATCTAGTTTTTAAAAAGTATATTAATTTTTTAATATAAAAAAAATTTGTAACCATCTTGAGTCGTGAATGCTCCTGCAACTTAACTAATATTTTTGTTTTTGCTATAATAATATCCATAATAAGTAGCATGCATTTAATAAACATGGGCTTGTGATTGTGAATGTAAGTAAATAACTCACGAAAAATGTGTTTTTTATGTACATCTACGATATCTACGAAAGCTTTCAAGAACATATTAATGTCTTAAAACAAAACAATTTATAAGTAAAAAAAAGTTTGTATTGGGAATTTGTAGGAACTGGATCTCTGAGATGCCTTTTGAGGTGTGCTAACGATACGATATGATCTGATTTTTAAAAAATGCTTTAATACCGAACGAGAAATATAAGCTTTAAAAATTAAAGCTGTAATAGTAGTACTAGGTATTGTAAGGTGAAACAGGCGAAGGACGAAGAAAAGGTGAAAAGGGTGATAGAAAGTGGCATGCACACTTTTTTCAAGAAAATTTGTAGAAGAGACCTATAAAAAATTCTGAAATGTAATACTAATTATCACCATCATTGTATCAATTAGAATAGTTAAAAAAATAATCAAACGATAATTTATAGCATAAAAAATATATATACAGCCAATGAGAAGGTGCTCCAAAAAATATATAAAAATTTTGTTCATAATGTAATCATATTTTATAAAATTGTCTAAAAAATGGACTTAATAATTTGCAAATAATTAAATTGGTGAAAGTGAAATTAAAGGGGGGTAAAGGGTTTTACAATTGATGATGATGATGAACTATTATATTATTAAAATTACTGTTTATGTATTTTGATTATTTAATCAGCGACTTAAATGAGTTCAGTAAAAAAAGATTTGATTAAAATTATCTTTATTATAAAAAGAAAATTGGAAAGTGGAAATTTGGAATGATGTAAACTATTTACCAAAAACAAGATAAAAGTGATTGTTAAGTTTTGAGTACGGTATTAATACATTATATTCATATTACATAAGTGCTTTCAAATTGTTTTTATTATTATTATTTGTTGTGGTCTCTTATTGTGGTTGGATTTCAAATAAACTTGCTGATTTTCCTGAGCTTATATGCCATAAATTATTCCTGCTTTTTGGAGAAAAACTTGGTACATTTGCATCACATCACTACAAATTTATGCCTGTCAAATATCTCAAGTTTCTCATGGTTTATTGGTTTTACTCACCATTTTTGCACGAATTTTTTCTATACGTTTACAGGGAACTGATAAATATCACAAACTTTCTTAAAGGAAACTGCCACCCGGTTCCGTCCTCTTTTTCTATTAGATAAATATTTGAATGTCATCGGTGGTTGGTGTATTGATTCCTTTACGTCTTTCAACAGTAGTATACTTCGAATCGTATGTGGTTCGTTTGTTCCTGGATGCACAAAATCTTGATAGAAAGATACAAGATGAGATAGTTGGTAAGCGATATTATCAGGAGCAAGGAAAAGTGTTCTCCACCTACGCGACACAAATCTCACTTTGCCCCTTGTGTACTACAGTTACTGGCTAAACTATGTTGATCGTATTTGCAATGCCTTCGTGCGTACATCATAAGGACCTACAAGTTAAATATTTGATGACAGATTAGATATATATGTATACATGTGCCTGTTTCTTGCTTGTTTCTGCGTAAATTACTGAAAAGTAAACTATAAAGTTGCCAGACTCCGTCTGTTTGAGAAGTTAATAAATATGGGTCATTATTTCATGTGGAATTGTTTAATGGAGTCCTATGCTGGATTATAAAGATAAAACGGCATTTTTAAATATTGAAATCAGAGCGTTAGATAATATTCCAAATAGTTTTGTTTTTATTTCTTTTATTAAATTTTTATTTCACACATATATTTGTATAATCATTCCGTTAACTCTTTACCGAAGAATACAATTATATTTCGAGTAGCAATAGTATGAAGAAAAATCAAATTAAGCTTATCATGAATTTTTACAATTTTGAATGCAGCTATTTATATATCATTTATAGTCCTATTTAAATATTGTATAGCATTTAGATAGTGAACAAAAATACAATTATTTTAAGATATAAAATCATTACAGATCATTTCATACCCAATATACAACATAATATGCGTGTGTGATGTTCCTTGAAGAACACTTGCAATAATTGCCTTATATTTGTTCCTTTTTTTGTGTTTTTAGACAGAATATCATGAAAGAATTTATATAATTTATTATCACCCCTTTCATAATTTATCATCCTCGTCCTGCTGGCTACAATGGAATATATATATATTATGTATCTTTTCATTTAAATTTCTAACAATAAGGGCATTTTGGTGGTATTTGTGATGACATCGCGGCGCAGATATACTTTGATGTGATGTGATGAACGTAACGTGGCAATCTATCCATTTCACTGGACTGTCGTCGACTGTATGTAACCTGTCGTTTTAAGGGCGTGATGGTGTGTAAAGCTGATATTGTTCCACTTGTTTCTGATTATTACTGTCACTTCACAGTTTCTTTAAAACACCAACAGAAAAAATGACCAAATTTCGACTTTCTCGGCTGAATCCTCTTCATCTTCACATTTTGACATTGCTTCGACATTATATTTATTTGTGTAGCTTTGCTTTTTTCATTCCATTCTTTATTAAACAACTCGTTGCGGCTCAGTTCTCCGGTACACCAGACAGAAAGGACAGTGGATGCAGCATGCAAACATTGATATAAGGAACACGATAACAACTATCACAGCCGCTGACAAGGCTGGTACCCAACTGCAAACACAAATAAAATACTTTCATTAAACCTAACCACAAACATTCAAACAGAAGTTTTTCAGCATAAAATTAATAAGAATTACTATCTTGAATTCTACTACAGTAAAATACGTTCAACGTTTTTTTTTGCTGATCATGATGTGCTACCTCTTAACCAATGAAATTCAGTGTACCAGTTGATGTGTACAATCTTCAACAAAAGAGCTAGAAAGACGACTAATGAGTTCTATACAGGTTAATTTTTTGTACATCCGAATTAGCGTGTATAAATTACGCTGTCAAAAGACCAGGGAAGTCGGAAAGCCCATTATTTCTGTAAAATCAAGACAGTAACTGCGAATATATCATCTTCATAGTATAAAACAAGTATAAGATCGTCTCTGGAAAGTAAGTTATTATAGTGCTGAGCTGACTTGGGACAGAATATCTCATTATACAATAAGGACCTGTCATTCACAACAACACTCACAATGTCAGACGCACAACCACTACTTCTGATGACGGTGATGGGGAATAAATAAATTGTTAAAGAGGCACACGAGGAGATGTCTGTGTGTGTCTGCACTCTAATGAATGTTTCCCTCTGGAGTTCCCAAAACAAACGTTGCTCATCACCACCGCCACCACCACCGTCAACTTTCGTGATTCTATACTATTTATACGCTTTCTCTTCTCAACATTTCCATTTCTCAAAAACATCATCACTCATCATGATCATGAATCTGAATCTATGTTTTGCTTATATTCTTAAGGCTTTGGTAGCTTTGTCCCATTTGAGTACTTCTAGTTCTAGTTCATAAACAAAACGATCCCAAGTTCTCTTCAAGTGCACCCGTATCTCTCCATTTTACTTCCAGACTAACACTAATGTAGATCGTCACCTTATTCAAGAAACATAGATGATATATTTATGTAGAAAATTATTTCATCAAATGCAGCACTAATTCCTGCTTTACATGTATAAACATCATAATAAACTGCATTGTAATAATAATCATAGCACGCATGTTTAACTGCTTCGTTATGCCCTTCTATTATAATTTATGTACTAACTAAGGCAGCTTTTTAGTCCAATAATATTACTATTGCGTACATGCCCAAGCTTGATTATACTAGTTTTATTTTCCCTTAATAATGTTATTTTAGTGAAAGTCTATATTTAGACTATACATAGAAAAGAGGTCTTGGTTGGTGTGTAGTAAGTGAATACTCATTCGCTTCATTACCATCACTTCATATTTTGACAAGTGGTTGAACCTTATTTTCCAGTCAGCTAAGAGAGTGGAAGAGCTGCTCTATTCTGAGGCTAAAAGGGACCCCCTCCTTGTACCTCATTTTATACGTGTAAAACATCCTATTTTAACCTTACGTCCTGATTTACTATAATTTTTATGATATAAATCTATCTGATGAAGATTTAGCAGGATTTTGGCACGAAACAGCGCAGTGTTATTTCCTTAGGCTGTGCCTGTGTGACAAACGAACATGTGTACGCAGCTGGCAAGTTTATGTTTCTAGGCAACAATTTTTTATGACGCTTCTGATACGGTGTAATTTGGTCACCTCAGCAGCAAAAAGGATTACGAGTGCGAGAGAACGTGCAAATTTTAAGAAGAAAATAATGTGAGGGTTGACTGAAGATGTTTTGAAAAATGTATTTCATTGATGATAAGAGGATATGATCACAAAACTTTGGAATTTTTAGATGCGTGTAAGTAGTATATTTTAGTAGAACTATACGACTCATCTAAGTCTGGTCTTTTCTGCAATAATGTTACTATTACTATTTTAAATGGGAATACTTGAGTAAGAGTAAACTAAATGGGCCAAAGCACCAAGTTATAATTCATGTCACGTCACGTTCAATCTTCCTACGTCATGCACCTTTTTTCTTCATCGGGATTAACTGATTCGCGTATCAAATTTCACACATACGCTGTGTAAAAGGGGGAAAACGTACATAGAGAAATATGTGTGATAACAGTTTGCGCAGATATGTATATGTCTGAGAAAAGATGAAAAAATCTGTGAGCACCTGCCCCTTAAATCTTTACAAGGTAAAATAACTTTAGATGAACTACAAAGAAGTACTGCTTTTTGTTTATCATCGTATACTTTAGTTAATGATAGTATTTGTAGAAATACGTTAACTGAATAGGAGACTCTGCCACTGAAAATTGTTTTATATCATTAATTATGAGTTTCTATTTTTAGCAATATCATAATCAATCTTAAGCAGATGTAGGCTACGACTAAAAGGCAAAGGGCAAGTTTTGAGAAAAAAAATCCACATGGTAGTCTGGAGAAGCTAAGGACAATCTATAATACGCCGAGGTTTCAAATCGTAAAATATCTTACATAGCATGCTAATAAACCCTAATAGAATGATATAATCATATCCAGAGACACGCTTCGCATAATTTCAAATTGTATTAGAGTGTCATCACTTATAGTAATAATACGCTAAAGTGTTTCTGTTCGAAGGTAAGGGCCACTAAATGCAAATTGTCTTTTCTTAAAATAGCTCGTGGTCTGCCCGATCTGTGTTTGTGCCAAAGTGTTCCAAAAGATATGCCAATCTACCTTTTCTGCAACACTTATCAATGTATTTTAAGATCTCGCAAGAGATCTGTTTTCATAACGTGTGAACCAGACCTACACACTTACACAACTTTTATTCTGAGCCCCACGGCTCTACTTCATAGCGTTGCAAGGCCTTATGCTTAACTGTATTTTTGAGGAAATGCGGAATACGTTTGTGCATGCCATTTCCCGAAAAAAATACTCCACTTGTACTATTCATAGAACATCTTTTCTTCGTTCATGGAATATCTTGTTTGCTAAGCCTTTGTTTACTTTTTAAGTTCTTTTGGAAGAAATGCGGTGTGTGTACCGAAATAAGATATTTTGTTGCGTTTTGCGGTTTCATACCTCATTACCTGCTTTTCTGTCATGCAATTTTTCTTCTGGTTATATTAAGATCTAGTATCCCTATTTCTTGTTTTCCTTCTCAATTATATCACACGTACCCGCTACTACCCTACCATTAAATGAATTCTCAGTCCGTATATTATAAATAGAAGAGAAATATACACAAAAAATTAATAGTTTCACTTCTTATGGAACATGAAAAAACTTTGTATAATAATATATTCTACATCAAAGCAGAGCAGACTTTCTCGCTTTTTCGCACACTTGTAAAATAATTTAATTGGCTTGTCCACAAAGTGCAGAACATTTTGCTGTCCATTTGTTCTTGCCAAATTCAGTGGGTTTCGAAAAATCTACCTAAATAAAGGTGAAAGTCTTGCTTCAAGGAATAAAAAGAGAAAGCTTCCGGGACACGTTTTTACTTTTGGAATAGATTGCGCGGTAGTGCATGCAGACCTGCACACAACTATTCTCAACGATGTTCCCATCTCCATCACTCTTACACAGGTTTTTATACATATGTATATGTAGACAGATAAAATTTATCTCTTGCTTTTGGGGCAAAGTGATAAAATCTTTCGTACATGCTTTCTTCTTACTGGTTTGTAAAATTTTTGTGGAATGTGAAGGGTTGGTTAAATATTGTAGTTTAAATAACAAGCAACCCGGAATACACATACGAAACAAAATGCACAGCTTGATGAAATGAATAACGCATCTGATTTCGAAAAATATCTGCAAAAATTTACTATTAATAACTTACACATATTTTGACCTTTAGAAGGCTAAAAATTCTAGGGTACACAATACATTACGCAAGTTTTTTTTTGCGCTCACTGAGTTCCTACAAAAGTCTTGATATTTTTCAAGAAAAGCATAAGAAGTTCACTCCATCAGGAACCATTTCTTTCATTTAGTGCCTAATATGCGTCAATAAAGTGAGTGTAATGAATGATGATTCTTTTTCAAAAAGAATATTTATAGACTGACTTCCTTCCTGTTATGCGATGGATTACTTTCGAATAAAAATACTAAATTGTGTCATTGGGTAATATAGACTTTATGTATATATGGTATGGCATATCGATAATATTATTTTGATGATCAGCACAACGACACAAAGATACAGATACGATACGATATCACATCACATACGAGCGATGAAGATAACTTTAATTCGACTTATCATTTCTTATCCGTATGTCATCCTTCTTATTTCACTTGGAATATTATTAAATAATACGTAGTTGGTAGTTCATTACTGCGAATATTCCCTATTCTTTTCAAAATATCTTCCTTTTTTCATCCTTTCATCACGTGGTGTTCAATGGAGTGCTCAAGAAGAAGGAAATGTAGACAACTTGCGAGATTTCTTTGAGGAAAAAGCTATTAAATGAGGACAAAGAAAATAGTGCTGAACCAGACATGAATACAGAGATTCAAATAAAAGCTCACACTACTTACAAAAGAACGTCTTCAATTGTGGCTGTTATAAATAGAGTAGATATGCATATATAACATTGAACATGTACTTACATAATGTATGTATTATTTATTCCCCCCAAATATATAATTTTGCTTATTCTCCGCAGAAAAGTTAGCCTATATAGCTTGGCTATATAAGCTGGAATGATAAAAAAATGAAGACAAAATATCCCTAACATTGAAGATTCTCGTAAATGAATTAAGATAGATTTTTTCGTATGGTGTGGGTGTACTATCGATACGAAGGCTGGAATACTATACTATGGTATAGTTTTTTACTCAACTTGTGATATATATGTTTTAACCTAATTTACTATAATAAAGCCGTGCATCCTCTTTTAATTCTATTAAATTTTCGCAGAGAGAGGATTTAATATGTAAATTCAAAGTATTCCACGGATGAAGGAACACTTTGGTCTTGAATATTAATTTCAAACCGGATATTAGACAACGATCTCATCAAATCAAACCTTAAAGCTCGCTCAGTAAGTATGAGAGATGATTTTTGTCAAGGGAACTCTTATTACGACCTACACTAAGCACTACATTCAAAAGAGAGTTACGGCTAGCTATTATGCAATCGCAGTATCTACCATATCATGTCTGTAAATTATTACATCAAAGGCAGCCTCGCCTCTAGTTCATTCAATATAATTTTACAATTTCATGTCTGGACCAAAACCAAATTAAAACGGTGCATAAAATATTTCAAGCAAAAAGTTTCATGCTTATGTCACCTTGATTTTAAAAATATAATTATAGTTCTTGAATACTTCTCTCAAAGTTACCAACATACTAGCGTCCAAAAACCTTTAAAAATTAGTTTTAACAAGTAAGTACGGCTTATTTTTCCCCAGTCAATTTTCTATTACAACTACGATGCAATTTAACCTCAAGCAGCCCTCCAAAAAAAGAGTTAATACTATAGGTATCCTTTTTTGCTTTATTGCAATCTCACTGTTTTGCTATGAATTGTTTAACATACTTTCCCACAAAGCTTGCATTTTATTCAGGCGATTCTCAACAACATAATAGAATAGCAAACATCAAAGGTGAAAATACATTTTTTGCACTGATGCAGGTGAAATGGGTAAAGAGATCTCGGAATTATTTTATTGATTTTTATTTTTTCAAATAAGTTTTCCCTTTGGAAGTTATAAATAAATATAACATAAATACTAAATGTTTATAAGATATGTACAAATGCACGGTTAGTATTGACTAACTTTTTCTCATGTCCGTCAGTTCAACCACGCGAAGATTTGGAAATGACAGGACCCAAGGTTTTCAGATAAATCTGAAGCAACCCCCACGGTAGCGATATTAGTAATAATATGAAAGATGTGCTAATTTTTTTTATTGTTTTGTTTGTTTCTAGAAGGTATTATGAGAAAGTGCCAGATATACTTTAGGAACGGTTAATACTGTTTGACTGCTTAGTACTTACGTCAATGTAATAACCATAAGTAATTCTGTTTCGTTAATCCTTTCTCACTCAACTGGTAAGGTATGGCTTATATACAAGTGGAGTAAATCGCTGCTTGAATATAAATGTAGCTTATTCTTATTCCATGTTATGCAAGATATTATTACAGGTTATGTACATAAATATCAAGGAGCAAGAGTCACCTTGAACCACAGGTAGCAACACGAGAAAAATTTATGATAAGTAAACCAAATAATATCAGTAAAGTTGAAATTAAAAATTGAATCGCCATTTTCTTATGTTTTTCTTCAAAGCGTTGAAGCGCCATCAAAGTTACTTTCTTATTTTCTGTCTAAAAGGTTTTTTTGAAAACTATTATGTGAACAAGGTTGAAGTGGTGGGACATTGTAACAAGGAAACTCTAACTAAACTGTTAGAATTCTTCATCAAGTATACATAAGAAACCAACTATTTCAGCGCTGCAATAAGTATTCAATAGTTCATTCTTTCCTGAACGATGCTGCTGTTGAAGAACTGTTGCTTTCTTGAAGCTTACGACTGGGAAACCGTTTTACGTTTACGTCATGGTATTTTCATGCATACATACTACCAACAAAGAGAAGATGTAAAGAAAAAAACTCCCAGGGGAAGATTTACCAATTCCAGTTTAAAAAACATTTTTGCCTTTCTTCTTCGACTCATTCGTCAATTGATCTTTTGCATGGGGATTTAACGCTTAACCAGGCGCTTGAGTAAATACACTGTACATTCATAGAAAAATTCCTTTCCCTGTCTTTTTTCCATAAAAAGTTCGCTTGAACAGGTAAAATAGTTATGTGAAAAGATAAAACACAGAAAACCCAAAGAATTCCAACTATTTACACTTAAAATTTTGTGATTAGACTCTTGTTACATCATTTTAGACATCAAACTTTACACATTTTGGGGTTAGATGACGAGACTATATTGAAGTAATTCTTTAATTATGTTACTTTTTCATCCTTATCTTATTACCATTGTTCATCATAAGTTACAGAGAATAAGCTATGTTTATGGTAAAATTCATAAAAAAAGTTTCTTATTTAATAAGATAACTTTTGACTTGACTTACAATTGGGGTTTTAACACTCACCTGTGTTCTGAACCTTCAAAGGTATGTTTTATCTTGCCTGGTTGTGACACATCTGGTGACTCTGTCGTGGTTGTTGATGTAGTCGTTATGCGGTTTCTATAATTCTTATCACAATCCACCTGTGCAATGAACACGATTTGAGTAGAAAACATGAGAAGAAATAGGAGACACATTGTTGCTCGCTGAGATGAAGAATAGCTTATTGTTCCTCTTAATGTGCAACGAAAACAATGGTGTGTTGTGTTGTATTGTATGTATGGTAGTTATAGATGTAGACTATCAGAGATGACAATGGCCCAGCACCGTAACGGACGATATCTCTAACTTTCTGTAAGATAGCTTTCTTTGCTCGCTCGCTCACTTTCGTAGGGAAAATCCAGGGATGATGAAAACAAATTTCTTCAACACGATGACAGGTAGAGTAACAAGAAAGATAGGTCTTGGAAATATTTTGTTGGATGTTTTTTTCTCTTGTTGTTGTTGACTTTTTTCTTTTCAGAAAAAACCCAAAGTGAAAGCTGTTGCTTATTTTTTTAAACTGAACAGGGCTAAAAAAGGGAGCATGCACTTTCTTTTTTACGTGGGTATTGCCCTATAATTCATAACATGTCATAATAATAATATAACCCAGTAGACTGAAGGTCTTCTTCTGGTTTATAGAAAGCATCCATCCACTTTATTCACTTGAGCTGACACACCAGATGCTCCACTGCTCCTTTCACCGTTATATAGTAATCTGTCCATGTTTAACAAAAAAGACAGGAAATAAACTATCTTCCTACTTAAAAAGGTAGTACTTTTTGTCGGTACACGGAACCAAGTCGTAGAAAAACTACTAGCGATGATGAACCAATGGAAGTGTACTGCCATTCAAACTGTTTGCAGGTCGATTCAATCTAAGAACTTCAAAATCAATTTATTTCATCATTTTGCTGTTGAACTTCAAAGTTTTGGTTTCATGTTCAGGGGAAAAATTTTTGTATGCTTTTGAAAGGACCCCACACTATTGGACTTTATTAGTTTGTAAAGTTTATAGTATTTTCGAGAACGATGATATTGCATTGACTACTGATATTAGGTAAAAGATATTTGATGACGTTATTCTTCAAAATTGGATCAAATGGAACGTTTGGAGAATATATTGAATAACTTTATGTCCCGCTGAAGGGATCTGTACATGATAAGATCAAAAGTTGATCAATTCAATTAATCACTGTAAGCTTCAACTTCAATTGTGCATGTATTTTGTTGTTAAAAACTAATGGATTTGTAGATAATGTTTATACTTCCTTTTGTTTTGCTTTTCGTATGAATTCGGGATGGATTGTTCTTACGTCCATACTTACAAGTGGTCTGTTTAGTAGTTGGATTTGTAAATAATCCGCAGATGGAAACTGATGTTTATTGTATGCATGTCATTTTACTAATTTCAAGTTCTACATTTCATCGCATGTATATTCAGCAAAACTGAAAACGTGTATTACATCTCGAAGTTTTGATTAAAGATCTCTAAATTGATTGTTATGTACTGGAATAAGTTGTTCTGTTTCCTATTAGGGTTCTTGATTTAACTGCTTTCTCCTCTCCTGCAATGTTTTATTCGAGAAAAAATCAATATTATAATTTAGAAAGGAAAATTGTTTTATACACTTAACATCTAAAAATTAATTAGTACAATTATTGAATTGTGACTATGTAATAATTTGATAGAAAAATTAAAACAACGTAGTAAACTATACATAATGGGAAAGCTTTTAGTGTATACACTAGGTTTACATAAATTTTAATATGGAAAAGTAAAAAGGAAAGAAAAAATTGCATACAATAGAAAGCAAACCAACCGAAAAGTGGGTTTTGGAGCACAACTAATGTAAATGCAGCAAATGATAAGTAAATACTATCATAATAGATAAACATGCTTAAATTACATATTTACACTTTTAAAATATATGTATACACATACATACATACATATATTGTTAGAGAACTTTTAAATACTATGTATGTATATGCGCGATCAAGCAGTATTTCCTCGTTCATCGTTTCATTTAAAAAGAGGAATAACATGCATGTAATAAACTATATAAACTGACAGAATCAAATCAACATTCTTTTCTCAAATAGAAAACTTTTACACAAAAAGAAAGTATTGTCATTATTCCAATTAAAACTGTTGGTGAAAGTTAAAGGGAAGTTTCTTAGAAAGCGGGACATACAAAACATATTAAATAGCCTATATATACACTCATATTTCATACACTTCCAGTTTCAATGCTATTTTTGATCTTGATTTTCATTTAAGAGTAAAAGTTCGAAGGTTTCAAGTAGAAATTTGATTATTAAAGATGATTTCAATGCTGAAAATTCGAAAAATGAGTAGGTTCGCAAAAGGAAATTGAAATACTTTTCGTTTTCCAACAAGCAAATTATTTTTTATACCATACTTTTATCAAATGTTGAAATTCTGCTTTCACATTATGTATCTTTCCAAACCGATTTTCTAAAATAACAAAATCCGGAACACTATAACCTTTTCCTAATTTCGTACTATTTCTAAGCTTAAATTTAAAAAGGGTGAAAAGGTTTTTTTTGCGTCACCAACTGAATTAAGAAACCGATGTGCGTCAAACATTTTTAAATTTTAATTAAATATTTTATGTAAAAAGCTCTCTAATGCTTTCAGTCTTTTCATTGCTGAAAAAGATAATGTAATTTCCCACAACAATTCAATCAGTACTCAGTACATTTTGAACATTTCATTTATGCGTTGTATTCAACACATAAATGCCATGCCACAAGCCACTTCCAAAAAAATGATCAACAGACTAATGCACGCAACAAGCTGAAAATATAGAAAAACACAATGTATTCGCAACTAAGACTGGAGGATGAAGTAAAAAGTAAATATACATTAAAGGAGGCTTTTCCATTTTACTTCAGTCCTAATTACGAGCCTGAATTTTGTTTCAGTGTCATCCATTTTATTGGAACGCTTGCTGTGTTTTTAGACAGCAAAGAAAGAGCGATGGGGAAGTGGCTCTTCTATAACCAAAGCAAAGTGAAAGTCTAGAGGGAAAACATGATGAAATACGCTTCCAGTGTAAAAATACACCGTCTTCTATTTGTTGTAGTAATATCGGAAATAGAATTATCCACCTGCACTGTTTCTATCTCTCTCTTTCCCTGGGCTTTTGCTTTTCTTCTCTCTTCATAATCGTTTTTGTACACGTAACTCTACTCCACTATTTTGAGTTTTGCTACACCGATATCATCGGTATATTGTGCGTAAAAAGAGTGAGTCAACTTTGCCTGGCTTATACGATGAAATAAGTAAAAGGATTACTAAACTGATCTGCTCCGGGTCTTTCTCAAATGGGATAACTTTTACATTTGAAAATCTTTTCTCTTTCCCCAAGTGCTTATATTTCAAAAATACATGTCCAATTTAATACGCAAGTTCTAGTAATTATGACACAGATATCCGCACTCCATCGCACGCTTCGATGCTCCAAAAATAAACCAGTATGTGTTTTGAAATTCTATATTCCACAAGTATTAATTTGTACGCTATCTCCAATGCTGAAAAACGTTGAAACTGACTACGTCACAGATGAGATGAATGAAAATCGTAGAACTAGGATTTCCTGTTTTAGCGAGAATTTCTCCTAACTACAAAGCAGGGTATGCATATTAAAAGAGACAATGACATTATGAGATTTGCATGATTAGTGGATTACATATTATGTACTTTGAAATTGTTTGAAGCTTATTATATGAAAGTTACGTTTCTAAATTGAGTGAAAACTGTACAAATATTTGTCTCTTTCAAGTACCAAAACCTTAGACATTTTCTTGTTTTCACCTGCCAGTGTTCTTCCTTGTCATACGAACATATAACTATTTTTGACCTATTTATAGAACTCCCATGCAGAACAACACGCTACTAATATTCTCCAAACTATAAATTAAAAACTAGAGGAAGGTGTCAGTGTCGATTCTATTGTACATCTCTTTGATGAAAAAACAGGGAAGATCAACGCCTAGTTCAAGTCTGAATATCTTGTTTCTTTTTATTACACTTTTCTCTTTAGAAAACGTTTTGATGACGCAAACGTTACAATCATTAGCTATAATACCGCAGCAGCACGTATAAAATTGTACGTATAAAAGGATGCGCCATAGTGTTTGGTGTTTATATAATGTTTTGCACAAAATAAAACATGCTCGGAAGTAGTGTTAAAGTAGTTTTCGCTATAAAAAGTACTCGTTTTCTCTTACAGATTTATATAAACCAACTTCCTTAATTCTTCTCTACAGTGAACGGATAATTAATTTCCTTTCCATTCAGCTTTCCGTGATGCTGTCATTCTGACTGATTCTGGATGAAACTTGCTGATAATTCAATAGTTTTCAGGTATTTCATAATCATAATATATTTCGCATGATATGCTTTGCGTGTATCGCTAAATATAAAAACGAAAGAGATTATATAATCTAACCGATAAAGAATCCTCATTATTCTTATAAAGTCATAAATTCATACTACCACTTTCAATTACTACTATCACTAAAAATTAAGCGTAGTTAGAGCTCACTTTATCCTACGTCTTTCAAAAATTTAGGAAGTAAATGTTTGGACAAAGTAGATGAGAATTGATGAATAATTATGCAGGTAATTATTTTCATCCTAAATATGTACCTGTTTATAAAATACGCACATGTATATAAATGGATTTCCTTCTTACGAAAAAATGTTTTGTTGTGGAAAATTCCTGAAGGAAATTTTGAATACAAAAAAGTTTTCATACGGCTTGGTAAATATAATGCGGACCTTAAAACATAAAACAACTATAATTATATATGTACACATTTGAAGATTGCGCAACAGTTAATCATTAAGTAGAATTCACATTTATCCCAAAGAACTCATTTACTATTTATTCTAAAGTCATGGCTAGCTTTACTTATACGGCACAAGAAAGGTGGTCCAAGAAACTTTTCATTAAACTTTGAAACTGTTGTTCTTTCCTTGTTCCCTCCCAAACAGGAAAATGACATACTTTCTTTATCTTCCTTTTACGTATTTTCATCATAATCTTTGGCATAATTGTAGAAATGTAGGCAGAATATAATATGTGCTGTAGTATGTTCCTATATAAACAAAAGGTATAAAGGGTACAATGTCGCAGATAACAAACCGTTGAACAAAGGAAAAACTTACATAAATGAAGCCACATACGAAGAGTACAGAGATGAAACAATATATGTATACTACCAGGAAATCAAGCATAATTGGAAATAGTAATAGTTAGCAGTTTAAATTTGACTGTTCATAAAAACCTACTAATGAACATTACTCATCATTTTTACTTGTCAGAGAATTCATTCACTTGTTATCGCTTTCATACGTTTAGTGAACTTTTTAGGACTTATTTACAACCAAAGCTTCTGTTTTTGTGGTTTTTAGTAAGGAACGTGAACGTGTTATGAAGCATGGAAGAAAAACTTTTCACCTAAAGCAAATTAATACTGGCCACCCATTTGAAATGCATCGCACATGCATCGTACATACAATAGCTGTGCAGAAATAGAAAGTGCAATCTTTTATGTACATGGTACAGGTCCAGATATATGGAGGAAATAGATTTGCAAAAAAATCAATGATGCTCTGTAAATGACTGCACAATGAAAATTCAGTATTACCAGAAACTTTAGTTATCAAAACTAAAGTTTGTTACATGTGTATACTATTAGTGCACTCAAACGCTCGTAATGTATAAAAATCTTAACAGGGTTTTACGTGTAAATCTACTACTAGTAAATACGTACTAGTATACTACTAGTACGTATTACATACATGCATGATTTTATTTTACCTTTAAGGTAGTGGGAAAATCAACAATTTATCATTTTATACATACATACATAATATAAATATACATCGTCATATTATATTTTTAACTGTATGGTGAAATGAAATCCAACCTAACGGTTTTGCAGCATGGTTGCACAAAAAGTCTCTCAATACCCGACCCAAAAGTATGAAAGAAGTGTAAAGAATATAAGAATTCGAACTTTAAAAACCTGAGATTGGTATTCTACTTTTCTCCATTGCCCTATAACTTGTTTCCAGAGTGGTTCTAACGAACTGAAAATGAATGATTTTTCACTTTTCTTGATCTTTCTAGTTTCATGGAGAAAGCAGGGCCTCCATTACTTAATGTTCCTGTCAAAACAAGATTTAAGGACAATCCAATATAACACTCTGGTATTGATGTTAATTGCCCTGAGGGTGCCAATTACTTGCATAACTTGTGCTTTCAGTTTTTTGTTTTGTTACTTTGTTTAGTACAGTTATATTACATGTTCCCGATAGTTTATTGATATTCTAAGGAAACTTTATGTGTCCAGCAGTTCATTTCGAAACGTAAAAATTTCCACACATATGTATATAAGAAATATGAAAGTAATACTTATAATAAAAGTTTGTATCATGTTCTTTCTTCATCAAAACCATAAGAAAAATGGCTGCTAAGGTTTTAAAATTCACGTTTTTATATTATGTATCTTTAAGAAATTGTAATGTTTTTGATACTGTATTTATTTCAAACTTTCGATGTAGTCATTTTTGTTGCAGGATCAGATAAATTGGTAGAAATTTCTTGCTTGTATTTCGTCAGTGCATCGAAGCATAGAAATTTCCCTACCGATGACTGCATATCTAGTGATGCGATGATCCATAATACCGGAAGCAAAATTCTAAACAACTATATACATTGGAACTATGCAATTTAACATTGAATATGTTTTACTGAATGTACTTTCACAATAAATATGAGAAATGCAATACACAGATAAATGATTATTGAAAAAGTAGATACTATATCAAGTTTTATTTTTTGTGATAACAAGTCTGCTAACGTCATTGAATTGAACAATAAAAAAATCAAATGCGACAGGGTAAGTTGCTACAATGCATATACAATGTCGGTTATCTACTTATAATTTGTCTGTCATGCTATCATAAAATTTTTAAACGTTCAGGTAAGGTGAAAGTTTATAGAAAGATCCATAAGCATGGGTTAGTTCTAATCTTTTTTTTCTGAAATGAGAAAATAAAATCACCAATACATGCAAACTTTATGGATGCCTCTGTTTTATACATTTGAACGATATATCATTTCGTCAAAAGCACAACGATACAAAAAAATATATCGAAACATTTTTCTTACATGCTCTACTACATTTTTGCGATTCTCTATTTTAATCCTCATGGGCAAATATATAATTCTACGAAATGTACTTGCTCGCTGAATTTTCTCCAGAGTACGATAAAGGGTTTACCTTAAAGCTCCACTCAACTTTTATTCGTGGACTAACATACAATAATAGAGTGTTGTAAGCTTTTACCATGCTGTCTTATAAGATCGAATTATGTGAATGAAAACTTGAGAAGACGTAGGTATTACAAAAACAAGCAATAAAAGTCTACTTTGCGAGTGTCTATCGTACAAAATAAGTGGTTTCGTTGTAATTGTGTTTCATCTTTTCGATTTCACCAATAAGACCAGTACAGTCAAAAATACCTTGTCACCGATCCCTTTTGTCCAAAAAAAGTAAAATACAAAGAAAATTATTTTCTTTCAAGCTAAAATCAAGTTATATGTGTATATGTATGTGTTGTTTTGAAGAACTAAATAGCATAACAATATTTTCTACAAAGTCATAAACAGAGACAAACACAAACCTGATATAGACCTAAAAAATAGACTTTAAGTGACAACAAAGGTGTCGTGTAAGGAATTAAATTTAACAAGACTTGCAATGAGTAAGCATGAAAATATACGTGTCAAGGGAAAGTCACATTCACATGGACATGATATATCGCACCCTTTCACCAAAGAATAAGGGTCTACTCAGATTTGCCATGCTGGTAAGCTGTGTTTTGTTGCTCGTGTTTGTGTTGTCATTTTGTGTGCTAACAAGTGGAAATGCTGAAAATGACGGGAATCTATTTGTTTTCATATTTGAAAGGAAGCAAAGTAAAGAGAGGGAAATGGGTAATTACCAAGCAAGCAGTCTTGAGAAAATGTTGTGTACAAGCTAGAAGCAAGCGTTAAACCGAAAAGTAGTACGTGAGTGGTAATAAAGGAAAGGAAACCGAATTTCCGGAAGCAAATTGTGGGATCAGAAAAAGTTGTAATTCAATTGTCAAATGATTTTTACTGGAAAATTTGTCGTATGAGCACGAAAGAAAACTTACCCGTCATGTCGTCCCATTTTCCATGTCACATATGTGTATCTCGAGTCCTTAAATTTTAATGTACACAAGAAAAATCAACACAGGATACAATTTAGAAAATTACAGCAAAAATTCAAAATGTCTAGTAGGAAATAATACATTGTATTACACAGCCTGTTGTAGGAAATGTTGACTTAATGAAGGTACTACATAAACATGCAGAAGACTGAGACAGTTGGAATCTGTGTACTCACCTCACCACAACCGTCAGTCACCCGAAGACACAAACATCAACGTTCTCTGAAATTGTGACAAAATTGTTTGTAATGCAAACTCGAAAATCTAAATGATGACTGTAATATTGTGATGTTGTAGAATTGAGTGTGGAAAACAAGTATTAATTTTGTATTCTGTAGGTACAAACCTATCTACAGGAATGTTGAAGAGTTGACGCACTTTATGTTGATGATAATAACAACGAAACGATGAATATAATGTTGGTGGAAAAGATGGTTGTGTGGAGAACGTGAAATGTGTGTGTTTAGAAGAATACTACAACTTGTGGAGTGTGCAGTAGGAGCTAAATAAATATAGTAGAAAGTGTTTGTTGCTTTTCCTCGCGTTCGTCAGTTGAGCGAACAAGATGAGATTAGAAAAGACGAGAGAGAGTGAGAGCAATGTTCACACAACGAGTGACACGACAACACAGACTCAACTCGTCCATATGCATTTTCCTTTAACTTTGCTTTCTTCATCTATTTTCTCCACCACTACCATCAGCACTGCCACTTTTTTCCTTTTGCTAACTTTTGCCTGGCTGGCTTCACTGGCTTTACATTTACCCCTTCTTTACAACAGCCTGCCTGATATCTCTGCATTTGAACAACTTATACCACATCATGATCAACATCAAATATATACGCATCTAGGCATGCTTGCAACCAAACACACACACACGTTTTTCACGTCATTTTATCGCTCTATTATAATGTACACAACAGTTAACTTTCACTACTTACTTTCTCTCAGTCATACTACTTACTTTACTACGACTACGCATTTAGCTTTATTCACGATTTACTAAATCTACTAGCTCCTTCCATATTGTCTAATGTTCCTGTTGTGTGTGCGCACTTATTAAGACGAAAGATTTCAATCTATTCCATTCACTCGCTCATACAAGCTCATACCATACCACCCGCTGGATAAAGATATAGATAGATGGAGAGATTGTGAAACAAACTGATCAAGACAAAATCCTACTGAAGTTACAAGTGTCTTGTGCACAGCTGCTTCAGGGGGAAAAGTAATGTAGGAAAGTTGCATGTGTAATCATATTCACGTAAATATACGGAACTTTTGACAACCACTGTGCTTGAACACTATAACTGATTCACGATCCCTACAAAATAAATCAAGATAGACTTTTAGACTGACACAGAAAAATGTACACATGTGCAGAAAAAGAATAATGTGATATGTATTGATAAAGCTTGGATTTTCATGAAATCATTAGAAAGAAGACATTTTCTGTTGCAATTAGTTGGAGGAGTACACTAATAACAATGAAATTGTATGGTTCCATTGTAATTTTGTTATTATTTATTGTCACTCGCTCTCGCTGCTCGGTCGTACGACGACCCACACAATAATAGTGTGATCACTCATCTGCTGAGAAACTGAACCAAGTAGTGAGTTAATAAGTCTCAGTCTTTTCAATAGCTGGGTTTAGTCATACGTAATCGTCACTATTCCTAAAATTACAAACCTAGATGAGTTGTTAGGTGTAGTGAAAGTTATGTATGAATGTACATTGTACACGTGAACATATAAAGCTTTGTTCTTTTTTAGTATGACTTTTGTACATGTATGTATATTATGGCTATGTATAGACCCTTCGCTTCTTTGCCGCAAAGGCAACGCAACGGGAACATTGTCGTGCCGCATATTTCTCAAGAATATACAATAAAACGATAGGGTTGAGTAAAGTAGACAGTTGGAAAAGTAAATGCAGATGAAAGGGAAAAGATACAAGGAGAAAAAGGATACGGAGAAAAGTAGAGAAGTGAAACCGGATGATGTGATAGAGAAAATTATGTGTACAAGATGTAAAAAGATACGTAGATTGAAATGTGGGTGAATGATTACAGGCAGGGGAAAGCACAATCTAATGTTCATGTCATCTTGTATGAAAATACATAGAATTTAATGTAAGAAGGATTTATGCACTTGAACGGAACGCATGCTGTCTCTCAACCTGCAAATACTCGAAAAGAATTTCGTAGAAAAATCAAGATAAAAATGTACTCTTTTATGGAGTTACATTACTGCTGATGATGATTACTCAAAAGAACCCTGATGGTGAGATAAACATATTATTAAAGGAGGGAAAGATAATGATGTGGTTTTTAGGGATGGTGAATTGACATTGAACAAATGTGTATTTTTTTTGTAATTTCGTCTGAACTTTTGAAGTTGTTGAATCAAGGTCATGATAAGATAATCTAAAAGTGTGTTTGTATCCGATGTCTGCACTAAAAGCCTTAATAAGCTTTTAGGGACAGATATCCCGATCCATTTACGTTTTCTCGTAGTGCCGTCAGATAGGCGAAGAGTCTGTTTACATACGACAAAAGAAGCTAGCTTCTTATGACTTGAAGATACAGTTTTTTTGTCTACATATCAAGTTTGGGGTTAAATTGCCAGCAGTCTGGATTCTGTATGGCACTATACACACAATTGAAAGTACTATAGTGTTAGTGTTGAAAAGGTTGCTGAGAAAGTTACCTTATGGTATTGCTTTGTAGTTTAGAAGGTTGAACAAAGCACAAAAGGAAATACTTGTATAGTTTTATTAGTCTTGAGTCATGACTTGAACTGTACGTGCAAAATCTTTACGGAAGCTTGGTCAGGGCTCTTTGTACGTGAACAGTCAAGGTTGTCCTTATTTTTATGATGGCCTGGTCCTATCGTATTTCCTGTTCTCTTCAAATCAAAGGAAAGCTACTAAAGGAAATGATTGTTTATTACTAGTATTTGGGATAAATGTCTATAAACCAATGTCAACAATTATGACGCATATATGCATGCAAATTAGAAGTTTGTAAAAATTCAAAAGTGTAGTCCCAGGGATCACGTTGTATTGCCCTAGGGGGCTGAATCGGTAAAGAAATAATTGTTCTCATTGAAAAAGTGTTGTTACACTTTTGTGCAATAACAACTTGAATAAGTTTCTAATTTTCACAGAAGTAAAAAGAAAATCAAAGTAATAGGCTATTATGGTTTTGAAATACTTTTAATGTGAATTGATTTTGCATTTTAATTAAGCCTATGTGACGAAATCATATAGTATTGCTTTGAATGTTTAGTTCATTTCACGGTGACGGGTTTATTTACTTAGGAAATGAACTTATTAAGTGGCTTAAGCTTAGTTCGTTTATGTCATTCGGAAATTGCTAAATCTTTATACGTAGCAATTTTATTGCCTTTCCAGTCATTAGTCCCCAAGTTACAAAAAATGTACTTAGCGTCTGTCTATTATGCATTCAATTCTACTGATTGACATTGAGAAAACCAGTAAAATTAATGGCATTCTAAGTTTATGAATTTTGAACGACCTTTGCACTTTTGAATGTTCAAAAAGGAAACATAAAATAGCTCATGCTCATGGCATACTTGACCATGGCCAAAACTATCGTTTACAGCTGGGTAAGGTAGTACTTAAACTCCCGCCGCTGAGTCTGCTGTGTATTAAAAAAAAAACACACTACACAATTGTGTGTACTTGTGCACAAGTCATAGTGTGATCACTCAGCAGCGGACAACTTTGAAGTTTTTTTACAGCCTGTACATTTGAAAAGAATCTTCACAACAAAACAGTTAATTAAAAATTTCAAGGTAAAACGTTTAGCTGAAAGTCTAGCTTATTTTTAGATTCAATATTTTGTGAGTCAATTTACGCCTAGGTTCGACAAAAGAGTACAAACATAGACAACTTAACTGTAACATATTTATTTCTCCTGCCATGTTTTGTTTTAGTTTAGTTTTGTCACGAATGTGAAGCAGATAAAAAACAAAACCCTCCAAAATTATGAAAGAATGAATGGTAAACCAGGCATCGAGCTCAAAATTTGGTAGAATTTTTTTTACAATCCTTTGATCTCTACAAATCTTCCTGTACACATTTTAACTTCATATAAATACATAGAATGCCCTATTTTATCGTGACTCCACAGATGTAATAAAATCCTCTCATAACTGCTAACCACACAGCTTTATGCACATCTGAACAAAAAAGCAGTTTAACCGAATAGATATATCAGTCAATGAAGGCAGTTCCATTCCATCCGGAGCGTAATTTCATGAAAACCACAGCATAAAAACTATAAAATATTTTATGTAAAATGCTTGACGAATAGATACTCTAAAGTTCTTTGTTAAAATGCTATAAAGAATTGCAAAAACAGGAATCGTTATTGCTAAAGCAGCAGATACTGTGTATATTCGACCATTTTGAACATTCATCTACCTTGATCACACAACACAGGCTGCATTTGACAGTCATCCTAAAATCTACAATAAAAAGCCTTCATGACTCTGAGATTGAGATACGTTTACGTACAAGGAGCTTTAATAAGAAATGGAGGAATGAAGCATAGTGTTGAAGGTCGTGATTCGTATGCTTTGGGATTTCTTTT
>JAQFXM010002087.1:0-26964 GCA_034693345.1 Entomobrya multifasciata
ACTTTCAGCAATTTTGTTCAGTCTTGCTATTCTTTTAGTGCTAAACTGCTAATGTTGAATTGTAACTTGGATGATCATCACCACCATCATAATCAGAGAGTATCCGTGTAATGCAATAGGAAAAAATAAAAAGTTTTAGTCTAGAAGAAACAGTAGAAAAATCGAAACCAGAAACATTGAATGTTAAAAAATAATAGTTTTTTGTCGTCTCTCGTTTCCTTCGTCCGATTCATATCGTTCGTCGTAGTAGACTAATTTATTGTAATTATCTAATCAATTTAATAAAGAAAAGTATACGGAGAAGTTGTGTGAGAGATAATATAATTTAATATTTAACAGTTAAAAATAATTGTTTACTTGTACAATTAATTTGGTAAGAGTTTTGAGAAAGGTGGAAGAATAAATATAGTCAGGTGAGGTCAGGTCAGGTCAGAAAGGTGATTGATTTAGAAACAGGATTAGATTGTGGGTATTTTGATTGGTTATTACGTTATAGTAATTGTTAATTGTAGAACAAAGAGAAAATTAGGGGAAGGGTTGGTTGAAGAAGGAGTGTGTAGGGTAATTTTCGTAGTCAGTTAGGGAAGTTAAGAGGGAGGTAAGATAAATAATTATCAATTAGAACCATGTCAGAACCACAGTCCGCACTTCTACTTCGTAAACAATTAGCAGGTAAGTTGAAATGAAGATTTTTTAGTTACGTATTATTTGTGGTGTTAATTTTGTAAGTAATTTTTTGTGGTTGGTTGGATTTGATGGATGGATTGGGTTTTTTATTGTTGTTAATTGCAGAGCTCAATAAAAATCCTGTAGAAGGATTCTCAGCTGGTCTCATTGACGACAACGATATCTACAAATGGGAAGTACTGATCATTGGACCACCAGATACGCTTTAGTAAGAGTTTTGACATGGATTTTCTTAATTGTGGAAGTATATTTGTGAAAATATCTGTGCAGTTGGTAAATATTTTTTTCGTTTTGTTTACAGTGAAGGAGGATTTTTCAAAGCCCATTTATATTTCCCTAGGGAGTATCCATTGCGACCACCTAAAATGAAGTTTATCACGGAAATTTGGCATCCAAATAGTATGTTAATATTATACATTAAGTCATTATAATTGCTTTTCTGGTTGTGTATTACTGATTGTAAGTTCAAAGGAATTTACAGTGGCTTAATGATATGTTTGACGATTGAGTTTGATTAGTTACTGTGCTAACAGCAACAGCGATTCAGAAATCTTGATTTTCAGAAGACCAGGAATAATTGCATGTTTGGCTACTTTGCACAAAGTTTAAGTAAACAAAAATGATCAATCAATATTTATGGGACTTGAAAAAGTAGCAAATGCACATCTACAATTTAACAGTTCATTTTTTGGATGTACCAAACCAAGATGTGTATAATTAGTCTATTATCTGTTTTAGTGTGTGTTCAAGTGCGTTTCTGTGAAACGTGATAGTTTAGTTTTCTAGAAGTCTTTCGAGTGCAAAGTTAATTTTTATTAATGTTTATCAAACAAAATCAAACGGAAGATATCGTTAATTGCTGCTATGTCATTATTTTCTTAATTACTTTTCAAATTGATAGCAACGGAAATTTGGGTAAGCATGAGAAAGTTTCCAACTGAAGGCATCAGTTATATGAACTGTTTTTAATGCTGGTAATAAAAAATCCAAATTCCCGAAGGTGTAGATGTGCTGGCCATTGGCATTACTTTTTGAAGACGCAAGCTCAGTGTGCAGGCACTTAAATTCTCTTGAATTTATGCCATTCTGGCAGACATGTTCAATTTAGTTACGCTCTAATTATTTCTACTGCTAAATTGAAGGTTTATGTGAGTCAGCCAAATAAGACTTCAACTATTGTATCATCATAATAGTAGAAGTCTTCTTTGATCGAATAAAATTAGGGTAGAAAAAGTGAGAGTTTAGCTGCCTGGGTAGAAATCATGCGTCCTCAAGAAGTACCGAATATGGTAAGCCCACGGTTGGGAAAGAGGTTTTATTTTCTGAATCGTCATAAAAAAACTTGATTGATCATGATTTCAACTAGAAACTCGATTATGTGTACTCTAAATTCCGTTGTTAGTTCGATTTATCAAAATTAGCAGTTGTGTGTACGCATTTGTATGTTTCTTGCGAACTTTGTGTCTTAAATGTTCTATGTTTGCTCTAAAATAATAATTCAATCTTCTTCTGTTGTATGTGAAATATTGTTAATCGTAATGGTTTTTCATGTTACAGTCGATAAAAGCGGTGATGTATGCATCTCAATTCTTCACGAACCGGGGGATGATAAGTGGGGTTATGAAAAGGCTTCCGAACGGTGGCTCCCAGTACATACAGTGGAGACAATATTGATATCAGTAATATCAATGTTAGCTGACCCTAATGATGAAAGTCCTGCTAATGTCGATGCAGCGGTAAGAACAACGTTTTCAAATCAATTTAAAGCTTTAGATATAAGATCACTTATCCAATTCAACTGCACTAATAGTTTGGTAGTCGTTATCCTTTTTATGAACTGCCAACTTATTCCCTTTCTTCTGTATTTAGTATAATCACAAATTCAAATCTTACATTTGTAATAGTAGTTTTTCATTTTAATAATTGAGGAGTAAAAGTAAACTGAGTAAATATAGAGTACGATTTGAATTGTAGAATGTATCTGTTATACTAAAACTTTATTTTGAATGTAAACCAAACTTATTTGTAAGAATTCATTAATTAACTTAATAATAATCCGTTGAAAAGTAATCAGTGACTTAATTCATTGCGAAACTTGATTGGTGTTGATGAGACAATGTAAAGAATTTGAATGGTAGACTTAACTAGCTTAAGGGTAGGCGTTAGAAGTGTTTAGCATTGAAAAAGAGTACTTAGATGTTAATACTGATGTTGTGTTTGTTGATTTATTTTTTACAGAAAGAGTGGAGAGAAAACTATTCAGAGTTTAAGCGTAAAGTTGCGCGATGTGTGCGTAGAAGCCAAGAAGAATGTAAGAAAGATTTAAAAAAATATATATTTGACATTTTAAAAACAAAACTGAACTTTTGAATGTGTTTCCAAATATTCTGTTTTAAAACTCATTTCAGGAGATCTACACACGTACTGCAGTAAGTACTCGTTAATTTTACCTGCCTCATGAACTGCGTTTTCGGTGAAATCGACTTTGCCATGGATGAGAAATAATATCATAAGAATAAATTAAATTATCTTTTGAGACCCTTCAATATGAATTTTTCGAAAATAAACAAAAATCGTCTGATCTTCTTTCCGATGTTTTCACCCGTGTAATGTGTAAGAGTACTTCAAAACTTTTAATATTCATTTTGTAGCTATATAAAAAAGGCAATATTGATTTAATATAATAGCGATGGCAGACAGCCTGTTTACTATTTGTAATACAATATTATTACTACACACGAAATCGTCAAGAAAAAAAACAAGAATGTGAAATTTAGAATAAGATTGCATAATTAACAAAGGTTCCGTAGTGTTTTTTTACAGTTGGAATAAAATTCAAGAACTAATGAAACTCTTACAGTGCTTAAATACTTTTCGTACTTCAAATATTATAACTGATTTGTGCATTCTAAGGATCTATGATTTTCATGTGTTTTAGTTTGTATTTTCCACCCAATATATATGTCTTTTCAACCATCAGAAATCCAAGTGTTTTCCGTCGTTTTGTTATCGTCCATTTTTGACGATAAAATTGTCAGAATTTTTTATTTATCGTCCGAGTCTCAAGTATTTCCTCTCTTCATTCATCGGTAATAGTGGTAGTATTCGTGGTAATTGTGTGATGTTCTGATTTGTATGCAATCAATGGATAAATAATTTTGCTGATCAAGGTTTTTTATATTTATTTTTATTATTCATTTCAAAACGTACAACTTTCAGAATCACATATTTTTGCGACAATATTAATGCACCATGTGTCTCTCCTCAAGTTAGAGATAAAGTTCCCAAAGTTTGAAAATTAAGAAATCTTTAATGAGTCCAACGCAGTTTCAAATTCCAACGGAATTGTATACACTTACCAATATATACCATTAATTTTTTAGCTTTTTGGCATGAGAATTTCCTCTTAATATGCAATACTTTTAATCAATGCAATGGAATTAGAAAAGGATTTTAGTTATGCATGACTTGATATTATTCAAGCCTAGCAGATTTTAATACAAACAAAGTAGCATTACAAATAAAAATTGGACATGGAAATTCTCATGACGTGTGAGCATGCATGCCATGACAAATAAGCAACTCGGGATTCCCTCGTCTACCTGGACAAGGATTTTCTGTTTTTTAACAAAAAAAAGTTTCTTCAACCGGATTTGGATAAATCATTGGAGGTTGCAAAAACTTGTATGTTGGAGGTGTCAATTGCATTCTTAGAATTATTCTGTCCCGATAGAACTGGTACTTGCAAAACTTTTCTGGTTGTGCGTAGGCGTGCGTGCAGAATAACTTCACATTTTTATTTACTTAAAACGAAGCATGATCAATTTACGAAGGAAAAATGGAATTTCATACTACTATTTCTTGACACTACGGAGTGTCCTAAAATATCGGATTTCAGAGCGAATATCTTCCTGCGAATAATTACCAACAAAATGTCCCAACCCAACTGCTCAAAAAGAAGAATAAATTCATAAATTCATACGCATTCAGAATCCAAGTATTAATTACATTTGGTCAACCGTTTTCTCAGATTAATTGACTTCTCTCATATTATAGTCATACAGAGAGGATTCCATTTTACATTTTTTTTAAAGTAAGGAAATTTCTTTATGAAAACAGAGCATCGAACAAAATTATTTGATTTTTGGGTATGTATTTTTGGTAAGAAAATGTGCAGTTGTACAGGCCTCTTGCGGTGTCCCTTCTGTTGGCTTTTACAACTTACAACAAACAATTTTAGCACCTCCACTCATCCACTTCAATTTTTACAAAGAAAAGACTAACAGTTTTGGTCATCCTATGGTTCTTTTTCCATTGGCTTTTTATTATGTAGTAATATAACAATTATTAGATGTAATTAATAGCAATGTTAATAATAGTAATTATAATTTTACCTTTAACTTATCTTTTAGTATTGTTTCACTGTAAACTTGTTTAAATTGTAGATAATGTACATAAAGGTAATATTAATATTTTTTCTACTAACAACTGTAATTGAAATTTTTATTTCTTAATTTCTTACAAATACAAAATAGTTATCCGTTTCCATTGTAGAAGTACATGTATAATATGTAGTGCTTAAATTACAAACCATGTGCAATTAACAAGTGATCTCACTTAATTGACAAATTTAAAAATGCTTTCCTCATACACAGTAAAAGATATTATATATTATGTATTTATTAGTCAAGTGCTTAATGTTTCATATATTTATAAGTTATTTAGTGAAGAATAATGCATATATTTAACTTTACATTTATAAACCAGAAAGTCAAGTACTTTTTGGAGAATCCTTATACATATTTTGCAGCAATCAATCATTCATCTTTTGTTATAGACATAATATATTATTTGTTTTAAAAGTAATCATAATAATAGTACCGTCGCTCGCTCCGGGTCGAGTGAAAGAATATCGTGGACACCGACTCAATAAAATCGTATATTCCATATACTTTCTCAATCAAGCTTTAGTACAAGTTATTGTTTTAATTATTAATTTTCCTTATTATTATTTTAATTCTTTAAATGTCGTTGTTGAGGGTGGATACATGTTTTGTTTAATACGGCGAATGTTTTTATTTCATTTTTTCAAATATTGGCAAGGTATCGTTTGACAAATACAAAACAAAATATGTCGAATTAAGTCATCTCTGAATAATACAGGAGAAAGTTGTGGGTCACGTAATCTTGTGGCAATACAATTACGGTTTTCTAATTTAGTAATACATCGTGTTTGGCAAAGAGATTCTTTCTATTTAGAATAAGAAAAACTCAAGCCATTTTTTTACGTTTGATTTTTAGGGATTATAGTTGAATTTTGCTTGTATGAATTTTCCAGCATTTCCGCCGTATTTTTTTAACAGCAGAATTAATAAGTTTGTACCATCACGAGTTGGCGTGGGAAGGACGATTATTATTGTTGTATAGTATATTTATTATTAATATGGCACCAATCGAAACGTACTATACGAAGATGGAAACCCCAACCGTTTCTTGAATTATGCTTGACTAGATTATAAATGAAGTCTTGTATAAATGACAAACTTTTTATTTCAATACTTTTCGTAACTCCTTCTTGAAACTAAGCTCGTTAGCCTTACCTCGCAAATAATGGAAATAAATACCCATCCACCCCCACCTGCAATGGAAAACAAAATGTCAAACATAATTAGCTTTAAAATTTCCATGTAAAAAAGCTAATTTTTAAGTTTTACTTTATAGCGTACCTAGATTTAGCTATTTCTTCAGTAAAGGCTGACTTTCCCCACCGAGGTCGGAACTGGTAGGAGCACTATTATCAGTGTCGGAAGGCTTTGTTGAAGAACTCGGAAGTATTTGTGCTGCAGAGGAAGTAGAAGTTGAACTGGAAGGGACTGATAGCACAGTAGATTCAGCAGCTTGCGTCAAAGTTGCAGTTGCACCTTGTGTTGTTGTAGCGACAGCTATCGTAGTACTTCTCATTGCTGTGATGCGACCAGCGCTTGGCAACGACCCAACAGAAGAATCACTTTGCACAGTAGATGAAAGAACGGAGGTGGTAATGGTAGATGATATACTTGGAAGTGTGGAAGCAGTTGAAGAAAAGTGTGGTTGTTGATCTCCAGAAGCAGTAGCAATAGAAGCAGATTGAAAAATCACCCTTTCGCCAACCTCCCCACTACTGCTGCTGGGGTGTACACCTGTAGAACTTTCACCCACTGGTCCACAAACATATTTTACTCCTTTAGCTTCATCCACACTGGTATGTTTACTACCACGAGAGGTCAGTTGCCTGGCTAGGCTGAATTTGGAGAAGAATGATTTTGTGGAAGATTCAACAGAGCTTATGGACGTGGGGAATCCTCCAGCACTTTCTCTCCGTCTTTGACTGTCATCTTTAGCTACTGCAGATGACGACGAGGACGCAACTGTACAGTGTAGAGCAGGATCTCCCAAACTTGCTTGCCTTCGAACTGTGGTAGTGGATCGTTTCCTTGAAAATATTAACTTGTGTAATTCTCTCCTTTCTCCGGGACTGAGCTTTTCAGTTGCTCCTGCAGATGAAGAAGTAGAGGGTTGTCCTGATGATGATAAATGTGGGAGGACACCTAGGCTAAGACGTGGTTTTGTGGCGTAAGCTGCTCCATATGATAGTTCCGTGGGGGGAAGGCGACTTTGAAAAGAAGTAGGATCCTGGAAGTGTCCTGGTCGTGCCATGGATGATGATGGGCGTGAACCCGAGGATGAAGCACCATGTAAGTCGTCTACACTTCGTACAAATGAAAACTTTTTACTTCTGCCTGCTTCCTCCTGGCTTGCAACCGAGGACGGAGTTGATCTACCACCACTTGCTGAAGGTGAAAATGGAGTTTCTACGCTAAGTGCTTTGGCAAGAGCTTTCACTCGTTTGGATTTAGTTTGAAGAATTGATTCTAACATGTCAAGTTCTGATGGAGAAAGTTCTCCGGAAGTCACCGCATCGCGTATCTGTTTAATCTCGTTTTGTAGATCTTGCGCTTCCCCAAGCATTTCTGAGTTGTCTGGTCTACTCCTCTCAAATTTGTCCATTTCTTTGGCAAGCATTTGAACCTCCCAATTTTTATTTGTCAGTTGGGGCTCGTCATCACTTGTGTCATCACTCTCCTCCTCCTCTGATCCTGCATCTGTCTGGTCTCCCTCTTCGTCGTCATCATCGTCTAACGCTACAGGCTCTTCTTTCATTCTACGATGAGCTATTTCCTGTATTTTTGTACCCCCGTTCTCATCCGAACCAGATGACTCATATTCCGTGGAAGTATTCCCGATGTCAACCGCTACAGAGTCCTTGTCCAAATTTCTTGTCCCAAACCTTTTTTCATTTGGAGGTGGGAGGGAATCGCGATCTCTGTGAAATTCTAATTGCCAAGGTGCCGTACCAAATTCTCTCATTTCAATTGTCTCTTCTTCAGAAATTTGAGCCCATGTGGTGTTTGGGTGCTTTGGTTGACCATCTCCGTTTCCCAAATCCCTGGAGCGCTGGCGCTGCTGATGATGCTGATGTTGACCGGAACTTGTGCTGGAGCGAGCTTCTGAACTATACGGGTGCGATAGGGATTGACTAGCTTCACGATGACTCCCCAATTCTGCTCTCTCAAAGACCTCGTCATCGTAGTCTTGCGCGCTGATAACAGTGTCTATGCTATCCCCCCTACTAAATAGATACGACGTTTGAAGCTCCACAGGAAACCTACCACCACCGCGTTGCCTCGCCTCCGATCCTAAAAGAAGCTCTTCATCATCATCCAAATCACCATCGATGTCATCCATTTCGTTGTCACCTTCATGACCTCCAAAGTCACCTAACTCACCATGCTCGTCGTCGCCACTCACTCGTAAACTACCCCCACCATTCCGCCCTCGTCTCCTGTCGGAGCTCCTTTCTAGCTCTTGAATGCGTCGTTGAAGTCTGTAAATAATTTCATCTCGTTTGTGTACCTCATGCTCCAAAGTGTTAAAATTGTCTTGGAATCGGGAGTGGATTTCGTCTACTTTGGACTGAATGATAGCTTTGATCCCCATAAAAACACTTCCAATGCACTCTTCTTGAGCAAAGTTTAAGCCGATTTGTATAGCACCTGGTTGATGATCCCCCGCAAATGCCATGTCTTCACCTTTCACCAGCATTATATTTGTAAATGGTTTCAGATTCTGTAAAAAATATAACATATATTATGTATACTGTATGCTTATGTTAATTATCTCATGTATTATACATGAAGATATGGCATATGAGCTTACGTCAGGAATATACGAGTGTTCACAAACCGGAATTAGTTGTTCTGTTTGCGTCGCAATCCCAGTTCCAGTATCTGACGGCTCATCACAAATCTTGACATCAGTCATCTGACAAATCTGCATAGCTTCTGTTGGCGTTTGACCAAACTGTGTATCCTTACCACCAGGTCTGGAAGGTACTTTAATATTTGCTGCCAACACTTCCTCTGGTGATACAACCGTCACGGCTTGCCTATGAAAGGTGACATTTTTGGCAAATTTCCTATGCCGAGCAGCATATCCTTCTATCGTCGGCGCCTTCATCAATTTCCTCTCGTCCAGCCTTCGTAAGGCGGTTTCTCCTCGTTTCGGCTCACTCTCCACAGCCTCCTCTGATTTGGCTAGACGTTTCAGTATACTTTTTAAATTTCGCCTTTCTGGGGTTTCGGAACTGTCTAGTTCAGGGGGACTTGGAGTTGAGGATGAGCTGCTGCTAGAGTTGTCGTCCTCCTCCTTTTTCTCTGACGTGGGAGAGGCAGAGGCATGTATCTTTTTAGTTTTCTTTCGTTTTTTACTGCCACCTCCTCCTACGTGTAAGCTTGTTGGGGAAGGGGACAAACGACTAGGAAGTATCTTACAGCTATTAGTACTACTAATAAACGTGCTGGGTGCTTGATCATCAGTTCCTAACTTAGTAAGGCATTTTGTGGTATTTGAGTCGTGTGCAGCAGAAATATTAGACATAAGACGAGTGGTTGTACTCGTCGGCTGTGCCGATGATGACGCAGGGTGATGTTGAGTTGTGCTTCGCTCTTGTATTCCGCCACTTTGACCAGAGACGGGAACACTCCTTATCTCCCTCTCGGGCGGGCTTTGGTCATACTTTTTGGCTGGGCATGACGATTTATGTAGGCTGGTAGATGTGGAAGGCACAAGGCTCTTATCAGCACCATCCCTGCCCTCACCATCTGGTCCTTGCAGTTGATCTTGAGTGGACTGAGATCTTCTACCCATCGCCACTGCATGCAGTTGCTCTTCGGAAGTTGGTGCAGGGGGTATGGACCCTTTCACAGTGGTGTTTTCATTTGAGCCCTCACTTGTGCTTCTAGTCAATACGTTACCACCTGTTTTGCTCGTTAGAATCGCAGCAATTTTCTGGCGCTCGTTTAGAATCTTTAGCTTTTTTACAAACGGAAGTCGAGAGAATTCAGGTGAGAGGTCATCTACGGAGCCGTATGTCTTTTGACGGAAGTGCAAAGCAGCAGGCCGCATAAAAGATGACGTGGAAGGCTGTATTATCGAGGGAGCAAGAGCGGAACTCGCAGAAGCGGACCGATCTCTTCCTACGGAAACAATGTCCATCACAGGCGGTGACATACTTCCCGAAGAAATTGGAGGAGAGAAAGAAATCTGGGAAGAAAGTTTAGGGGGCATAGGAGCGGCAGATATAGAAATAGGTTCAGTAGTTGCCCGAGATGCCGCCATTGCGGCAGCTTCACCAATCAGCAAACCTCCCGACTTCAGTGGTGGACTTAGGGCTCGGTTAGCCAGTGAGCTGGAGGGAGGTGAAGAGACAGTCGACCCAGAGTCCACGGAAGATATACTTTCTCGTTTAGCACCTGGTTCCTTTGCTGCAGATGTGAGAGGTTTAAGTGTTTCTTTACTAGAACTATCTGAAGATCCCAACTTGGCAGAGGGTGGAGGCTCCACACTAGCTTTCGTCTTCACAAAAGACTTTAGCAACAAATTTCCTCTAGATTTCGGCGCCGCTGAAGGTGCTTTTGCAGGTGCTTTTGCTGGTGCTATTGCTGGTGTTGATGATGGTTCTGGCTCCGCTGCTGCAGAAGAAGTAGACTGGGGAGGCGACTGGGGCTTCTGAGAGGCGGGCATTAGGCTTTGCATCATTGCCTCCCTTTCTTCCTGCTGCTTTTTCTCTCTGTCCTCCTTTTGCTTGAGCAATCGTAGTCTTTGCATTAGGGGAAGACCTTCTCCAATGATTTCAGGTTCTTTTGGAGGGCTCGAAGGCTGAGCCAGGATTTTGGCAAGCTGGACACGTTTCCCTGCTCCACGTTTAGTAAGAACGGATGGAGAAGACGTTGAAGTAGAAGTGGACGGCTCTTTTTCCTTCTCGTCGCTCAGCACATTGTGCATTCTTTTCAGAACACCACGCGGAGGTGGTTTCCCCTTCTCTCCTCCTTCATCTGTCTTTCCAGAATCTGGCTCACTAGAATCGTCTTTACTGAAAATTCCAAAAGAAAAAAAAATCAAGCTAGAAATCTTTTTCAAAAAGATAAATATAAGTTCGACCGAATTCTCATTTAAAAAAATAACCTTGAATTGCTCTTTCTACTTCTGCGTATCACATCTTTTAGTCCCTTGAAATCACTTTGCAATTTCTCGACTATTCGTTTCCCCGTTGTGCTATCAGGAACTTCTACTACTTCCTTAGCTACGACGCTGAGTGCTTGGGTTTTCTTGGCTGCATCGTTTGCCGAAGGCTTCTTTGTTGATGGACCTGATGCCTTGCGTGCCTCCATTAAGCGTTTCCTACCAAGTGTTTGAAGGATTTCCTGTAATCAACAAATAAAAAAGTGAAAGTTAGAAAACAAAAGTACTTTCCATCAGAAACAGCAAGCAATTTCATGCATAGTTTTACTTGAGCTTCAGGGTAATCCTTCATTGCTGCCAACACATCTTCTCTGGAAAGACTAAAGAGCTCCGAATATCCAACAGAGCGAACATCTGCTGTGCGTCTGCAAAATTATAGTTACAATTATGTATTGTAAAATATCTCATAATTTAACGTATGTAGACACAAATACCAGAAATAAAATTCACCCAACTTACTTATTTAAACCATCCAAGTTAAGAATTCCTATTTCACCAAAAAAATCCCCAGCCTGCATGGTTGTAAGTACCTTTCCAGCTTCACTGTATTTAAAAAATAATAAATATTTTTTAATTAAGAGTTTGAAAGAAATTATAGAAAAAAGGATAATGTGAAGATCAAGCAGTTTTACCTGATAACTTCTAAAATACCGTCTGCAATGATAAACATTTCCCGAGCCACTTCCCCCTTACGGCAAATCAGGTCACCTGGAGTGAATATGTACGCTTTCATTTTGAGCACCAGATCGTGAAGAAACTCAGGCTGGCACTCTTGAAATATAGTAACCTGAAAGCAAAAAAACATGCAATAATATTGAATCTAAATTATTGTATTTTTTTAAAAATAAACTGATTCATTATACCTTTTTTAGCACACTAAGGTTAACATGGAGAGCCAACTCGGTTTTGAGCTTGTCAGGCAAAAGTCCTAAGGCCGTGTTAATATCACCACCCCCTTGTATTCTCCCTCTATAACAATATATGTATTTAGTATTTATATGTATTTGCATATTAATTGCTTGTAGTTTTTTAGTTGAGCGTGAGATTTACCTGGACCACGAATAATCATACCACCGGAGTACCCTACGTTGCATATCACGTGGCACTTTGTGATGTCTCATATACATTTTTGCACCATCCTGTTTTAGAAGACACATTAAAAAAATACTTAAACACAGTATTCAATGTATGTGCATAAAATTAAATGTTAATTAAATGAAGTACCAATAGCCTTTCGAATTCCAAGCGATTGGCGTTTCGATTGGTTATCACGTTACCAACTTGTCCTAAAACATAACAACAAAATATATACGTTACATACAACAGAAAGAGACACCTTGAAATTAATTAATCGAAAGTATTGAATCTGTTTATTGTAACCTTACACAGTTGTCATAGTCATATAACAATACTTACCTACGATTGTGGCAAAAATGAAGACGCCAATGAGGTAACTAATGATGGTAAAAAGGTACCTAAAATATTACAGAGAAAGCAAATAAAAAATACATTTAAATATATTACTTTTCAAATGCCATCATTATTTCTCCTCATTATTGACTTTTGTTGTACCATGAAATTTAATTTGTCACTTGTGGCTTTTAACATTTAAAATCAAATGAAAAAACGTGAGGTAACTTTGTCCTCAGAGAATAATATTCCATTATCCATTTCAACTGACAACTTAATAGCTTGCTCAAACAAAAATTCAAGTGAATTAAACTTCGTCATTTGATCTGGCATTTTTTAATGAGTTCCAGAATATATAATTGTTTTTATCTAATATAAATTCAAAGACAAATGGCACAATAATTGATTTAATTAATTTTCACGGTACACTTAACAATTACGATATAAAAAGTTTATACCGTTTTTTCATACTACTGAATATTTACATATTACAGAGAGAGAAAAAGAACAAAGATGTCTCTTTTTATATCCCAGAAAAGCTTTCGAACAGTTTTCATTGAATCTCCTTTTTTATTTCCCATAAAAACTCTATTTTTATCATTTTTCATGATCTCTTTTTCTTATGAATAATCTTTGGAATTGGTTTTATTTAATTATGCTATCAACTATATACCAGCACAGCAAAACTATCCTGGTCGTATGGCAAACATAAAAGAAAATTAACTTAAATGTTTAAAAGTGTTGTCATTCTATCAACATGTAATATTAATCGAAGCATAATCGTCAGTAAGTGGAAACTTGCGTTCTCTGTTGATTACACAAACGATCAACGGCTGTCATGAATCAATATTTTTTCTCTTGTTTCACCAAACGAAAATATTTTCTTACATTATTAAAAAGTTCTACCCATGCTTCAATAATTACAGATAACATGTTAATGATTCCATGAAGGCTGTTCGAAAACTTTTTTTTACATCTCTGCTTGTTCTTCTTCACACTATTATAACATACATAATATGTACATACATAATAGGCTCTAAAAATAGGCCTTATAAATGCCCTAAATGTTTTCGGAGACGCACAAGAAAACTCCCCGATTATCAAATAGGTGTGCGCTTTTGTTTCATTATAATTGAGAGTATTTCAAAGTTTTACTTTTAATACCGTTACAAAATAACAGTTTGAGATATTGCCTAAAAATAACTTGGATGAAATATAGTTTTGGACTGAAACTCATGTCGAAATGATTATCATCGTCACAGAATTTACTGCTGTCAGGTCAGGTGATATACATATTTATTGAGTTTACCGAATCTTAGGATTTCACTGCTTTTCGAACGTATGTTAAAGACGGCCAATATTACTGGATCAACAAAAATGACATATTTTGGCTGTGAAATATTTTATTCAATATAATTTTTGGGAGGAAATTATTATTTTGATTGCATAACTCACATTCCTCAGCATGTTATCTACACTTTTCACTCTTGACGGAACTTTTGCTCTTTTCTTATTACGTATTTTGGCAAGTGAAAATAAAATCCAATTAGCATTTCCAACGTTATACTTTTCCGATATCATCCTTCATATCCGATTACTTTGTGAGTAATATTCAATATTACTCGAGTCAGTGTTTAGCTCTTTTCCCTACCAAAAATATTTGGAACGAATGTTGGACTCTTTAAGAAATTGAGTTGCATGACTGTGTACTGTTCATCTAATTGGATTAAATAATATCAAGAAAGACTGGGTTGCCAAGCTAAAAAATACAATGCGAGTTGACGAGAAAATGTGAGACACAATTGGCGTAACCATCAAAACTTCTTTATTATTTTCTATTATCATGAATTTACACCAAAAATCGATATAATCCCAAATTATAGGATATATATATGTACATACATCGCATTGTTGTATGTCGTTTTCGTTGGCTCTGCACTGCTATCTTAAAGAAATTACAACGAAGACAAATAAGTAAGGGGGATGCGACGACAAAAAAATAATAATTTCAAAGACAATAATAAATTACATATGCACCATATCATTTTGACCCCCATCATCAGTTATATTTATTCATTCGGTCTAAATTAAGATGCTCGCGGATATTATTTCTACTTTGTTGCAAATGTTCTCTATGCCGTGAAGATTACAAGATGTTATTCTTACTTACTTACTTATAGCCAGAAAAAAATGACTTTGTTTTGTTGTGCAGTTTTGGATGAAATATGAAGTAAATGGGATTATTATTACATTATTACATAATATGCTTTAATGCATGACAACATTTTCACAAAAATAATAAAATTCATACATGAAAACAAAAGAATCTTTTATCATTACTACTATATTATATAAGTCATACGAACAGCCTCCAAGAGAATCTTGTGTGTTGAATTTTTTTTCAAAATGAAGAACATTCTTGTGTCGTTAATAAATTTTCATTTTATTCTCTTCTCCGGTTCCCTCTTTCTACTTCCTTGTTTCGTATAAATAGTACAGTTTATCTTTTTTGGTGTTTTGTATTTCTAATGTACAACAAAGTTAAGAAATGGTTTTTTTAAATATTTTTACGCCTTTTAAAAACTGATGCGAATTAACAAGTAACCCATTTATCTTAAAATGAATTGCCAACTTTTTCTTTGTAGAAACTAAACGAATTAAGTGGCTTATAGTCACTTACTTAAATGTCTGATGTATGTACATGTAAAAAAGGGAATTCCAACTTTTTCAGTCACTCTATTTTTTTGTGGTTGAAGTCTAGAAGAATGAGATCATTTTGCACAGTAGTTAATGTACTCCATTCTAGCAAGCCCCACTACTTCAATGAAAACTGTTTCAAGCATTTTTTGGAAAGTTAAAAACAACTAAATTATTTTTTTTACAATAAACGAAACAAACATCAACTGTCTGATAATAAATGTTTTCGACAAACATCTTTTTTCCCCTTCTCTTTGCCAAAAGAGCATATTATAAAATTATCAAAGTAACAAAAAAATCGTGTACAACAATAATGAGTACACTAATAATAAGTAGAGTATCGATACTAACCCGATATCGCTTCGAATGTAGAGAAGGCGTGATTTATGCGCTTGAGACCGAAAACCACTTGTCTCTAACGGATTGAACGGAGTGGACCTATTTCCAAGCCTGTTGGTTGTTTTTTTATTGAAAAAAATAATAAATTGATAATAATCACATGAATATTAGAAAAACAGCCAAGTCATCAATTTCAGATCACACCAAATCACAAAATGACATCTATAAAAAGAATGTCTTTGTTGATTATTTCCCTTTCAACTTTTTTCCAAAAAAAGGAGAGAAAATCTCTTTTGTATTTTATCCTCTGTAAAATTGCATACCAACTTAAAGCAGTAAAGAATTGCAAGTTACCATAAATGCCGCTATATGGCTCCTCTCCCTTTTTTAAAACGGAGAAAGCACCCTGCCCTGGTATGTCATGATCAACTCTACTACCATTCCAATTTTCAATCATCATCATCCTCAAACCATGAAATATGTTAAATCACTTTTCTTATACTTCAACGAACGATTCGATTGTCTTTCATGTAATGCAGCAATGCATATAAATAACTTTTTTCCTATTTTATTGGACAAGACATCATTGGTAGGACGGAAGGTGGTTTATTCATCATACATGTATTTCCCTCTCTACTCACTTATTGTACAATACAAACCATCAACTTCCAAACTGGAATATGAAAAACACCATACCATTTTTCATCGCCTCTTTCTCTCTGCCTTCACACAAGTGAAACGGATTTTGCAATAAAAAAGACGAAAAAAATGAAAGACAGAAGAGAAAACCCCCACTTTATAATATTATGTTACAATGTAGCAATGCAGAGCATATTTACAAGGCTATATTTATACATACATTTATTATTTTGCAGTTTATAAGTATCCATTATATGTGCCTCTCTTCCTAGTTTTCCAGCAATGTTGTCGGTTGGTGTAACACACAAGCTTGGTGAAAGCAGTAAAGTTCATCTTCATGTGTGTGTGGTCGTTATTCCTACAACTGGCGGTCGTTATTAGACTTAGCTTCCTTTCTACACCATAAATCATGACCACTTGTCATCTCGTTTACATCACTTGAAACACACACAGCAGCCAACCATTCAACTATGTATAACATACATATATGCTCTCATGCATATATACATTATTGTTCAAATGGATTTTCCTACAGTTCAAACACTTTTTCTCCTTTTCGTCTGTTTAACTACTTAACGTCCTCCCACCGCCAGGTTTTCGGCTCGTTTTCGCAGGCCTCTCTTTTGACCAAAAATTCCCAGACGGGAATGGTGACTGTGATGAAGATAACGAATGACACAATATACATATACTCTACAACAGCGATAGAAATCGTACCTATCATCACACCACCACCATCATATTATATCATATCGCATCATTATGAATGATCATCCTCACAAAACGAGGTCCTGTCTCTGCTGCTGTAAAAATATTGTTATATTTTTTGCATGCTTCAAATTCCAATAATTTATCTCCTGCTAAAAATGTCTATCCGCTTGCTCCTCGCTTGCGTTTTAATTTTTCTTCCGAACCGATCATAAACTTTTTTAAAGAAATATATTTTTTATCGAGAGACCGCTGCTGTATGCTTTTTCAGAAAAATTATTGCTTTTCCCATTTTCAATTCACTGCCCTTCTACCCAACTTTATTATTAGTTTTGTTCAATATGCTTGGACAAATCGAACGACATTAGTTACAAGTCGAAAGTTATTATTGTACATTTATACTTTATTTAAGTTTTTTGCTGTGGGGGAGGGTATTCGACGTAGTTCCCGTGATTCAATGACATATAAATGAATTTTACTAATAACTGCCCATAATAATAAATGCGACGTCATCAAAGCTATTGTGTTGACCAGACAGGCAAACATTTCTATCGGTAACTGACTAAAAGCTAATAACCATGCCGTCTTTTCTTTTTTGACATGTGCGCATTTCCCATATATTACAAATTATACACACAATACCAACCACATTCTATTTTTCGATACGTCGCTGCTACGCTAGTGCTGCTTTTGTTTGTCTGTATTTATTTAAAAAAAAATACTTTTAAGGACTGAAAGTGATTTATGAGCAGAATAAGTTTTAAAAAGAGAAAATGGAAAGTGTCCACAAAAAACGGATTATACATAATAGTGATGCTGATAACAAAACAGCGACAATAATGCATATGTAAGCTGATAAACAAAATTCCATAAAATATATCCACTGTTTATACCAACATTAGCATTAGAAAATGGGACAAGGGACCACTTGTCTTGTCATTTAATCTGCTTTGTACATCTTTCCAACCACAACCATCATCATCATCCATCTAACCTACATTATATATATATTTATAACGGTAATACACATGGGGAATTAAGAGACGTCATATAACAGGATATTAAAAGTTCACAGAAAGACTTGATCAACCCACGCATAAAGCGTAGATTTATCTTTAGCCTCTGCAGACGCGACGCTGCGCACGTCCTTTGTAATAAATTAAATACAATCCTTTTACATTTAGGTAAAAGGTTTACTCAAAGAGTTTTTAAAAGTTCAATCATTATACCTGTCAGGTTTAAACATTTCTTTCTCACAAAGTTGGTTTTGAAGCTTACTTGTCCCACCGCTGCACCACTGTCATAAAGTCTATCTATCTGTAAAAATAGTTATAATCTTGATATGTGGTATGAGTATTGATATTGCCCCACATAAAAAAGGGATGTTCCACCAATTTTTTTCATTGATATAAGTAATGAATGACAGCGCAACTTTCATTTTGTTACCAAAAAAATAGAAAGTGAGCAAAAATATCTCCTGAGAAAGACAAATGTGAGCATGTGAACATCTCAATACTGGTAAAAGGGCATGCAATGGGAGCAAGTAGTACATAACCATGCACATATATGTCACCTGAAACCTACTGAAACGTAAGAAAGGCAAAAAAGAGTGAAGAGCGCAGTGGTAGTGGTTGCATCGGACTCGGAGCACCTAGACCATCACCACATCACATCGTATTACTCAACTCTTACACAACCTTACAGTCAAGTCAGTTCGAGATTTAAATCTTGGGAGAGTTTTCAAAGTTTGGCAATTTAAAACGATACTTAGCTCTAGATTTCCCCTTCGCCCAAACACATACACACACTTTTCTCCTCTCGCCTTTCTCAACGAGTCAGCTATTTTGGTAGCGATGAGGACGGTGATGGTGAGTGAGTGCGAGATCTATATAGATAGACAGAATTTCTACCATTACGTTACCCTTACAACTGGTACAGCTTTTGGCGATGTCTTCAGATAAGTAAAGTTTAGTAAAAAGGTATAATGATAAACGACTGAGGTGCATGAATGGTGGCTCACTAGAAGCTTTTTCCTTGTCTTGCCTCAAGCCATACATACACAGCAAACCAGTCAGTTTGTGATGCAGTCGTTGAGGTAAAAGCTGTAAAGCTCTTTTTTACACACACAAATACATTGGATACACACACGCACATAGCAACTTTCTCCGCTTTTATAAAATATTACCATTAAAGTGGTTAGTCTTGGCTAGGGTACTGCTCTTGTTGTGGTTCAACTGGCTCCTGTGGTTTTACAGTGTAAACCGGAAGTACGTCTAATGTACAACAATCTCTAAAAAGGTCTACGACTGTCTATATGCTTTGTCGTCGTTTGTGTTTCAGGATGAGTATATCAAAGCATGTATCATGCAGAGAGAAGTTGATCATCATCTTATTCATTTGATTCAAATGTAAGCAACATAGGGATGGGAGGATGAAAAAAATATTCAACTTCTTCCTTTCTTGTAATCCTAAAATGTATGTACAATACATACCTGCTTTATTTACCGAAAAAGAATCTATAAAGTTTTCATATTCCTTGGAGACTCGTCAACAACAACAATATTTGGAAAAAGGGATTCATAAAAAAATAAACATTCAGCAGTATTTGCATACTAAAGAGACGTGCACAAAAGCGCGGAGGCGGTTTGTAATACAAGCATTATAATTTATTCTCTATTGTTCACAAAAAAACAGCAAATTTAATGAAGTGTCTGAGAGAATAGTAGAGATTTTAAAATATAATTTTGTTGTCTCATTTTTTCCTCGTTGTTTTTACTCCTTTGTTTATTTGTATTTGAAGCATGCTTCTAAGTAGCTACAAGCTTCGTACTCCCTCGTATCTTTCATAAATACAACAAAACATTACTGAATTTTTTGTCTCGTGTAAAGAATACAAAAGAGATATGATTTTTTTACTTTCTTTTTCTCTCTTTTGAAAGGAACCGGAAATAACAAACTGTCGTTGCCGACCGCCACGATGGCAATGACTATAACAATAACAAAAGTTGGCTTTTCTATCCATTATCTAACGCCACCACCAAAAACCGTCAAAACTCCCAGCGGACTACTTTTTCATCTCATTTCACCTCTCGCTTTAAACCTTAAACACACAAAAAAACTACAGACTATCCAACAACTAATACTACCACCATACCACCTTTTCAGTATCTCTTTCTATCATGTATCTATGCTTGCACTTATATCCACTCAGTCATCATGATAATCACAACCATATATATATTTAGCTTACATGAAAAGCTAATATGACATGGCGTGGCATGTGTGTGTAAATATTTATCATACGTTACAATAGAACCATACAACTGCTGACTTGACTTGACTTGACTACTGACCGTGTCTACTTACATACGAACACGTAGTCTGTTTAAACGATCTTCCGCTTTAACATCTGCAACATTAATAACGGCATATGTAATATTTAATTCTTTACTGTTCTGCTTTGCTGGAAGCTCCTTTTCCTTCTGGTGACTATAGGAAAATGATGATGATGCATGCCAGGTCATCATCACACCAAACCACAAAACAACATAATAATTCTGAATGAATGAGCTACGACGGTTGAGGAGAATGCGTTAATCTACACGAAATGTTTCGCGAAGAAGTAGCAACCACAATATTCTCTGTAGCATTTTATGGTGCTTGATTACTAGTTGGTTACCCTTTCTATTTGTCTTTGCTACTCTCACTACTGTACCCACCGCTACCACCGTCATAATAATCATAATAATGGCCAGACAGAGTAAGTTTCGTTGTTTACCGTTGCGCCACACATAGTCTACATCATCATCGTCCTCTCGGCGCACTCACATACGTGCTCACTGATATAAATTTAAATTTTGTTGCAAGTCAGCAGCAATAATAATATCGGCAAGACAACCAGCTTGCAGAAAGCAGATAAAGAGGAAGATGGGGACGGACGATGATGGTGCTATGCGGTGTAACAGTGGAGGTGGCAATGGGGAAAACCCTCATTGCATACAAACACTTTCACCACAGTAGTGGTTATGGTACTTTCTTTGCGTGTCTGTTTCCTGTATATATCTATTGTTGAATTGAATGTGGCTCAATTTACCCCGTTCGAACCACTAAAACAAATGGTGATGATGAAACTTCATATCTTTCTAATTTACAGAGAGTGGCTATCATTGCTTTCAAGCTCTACCTTTTGTTAAGTCATTCACGACAAGTTTACAGCCAATTTGATGAAATTGAGTTGTCAAGAGGTATTGTATTACGTGTCAAGTGTCGGTTACTACTAACAAAAATCTCATTTAATTTTTATGAGATATTGCTATGCCTACTAATTTATTCAGTGAAAAATACAAAAATGAACACAATGCCTTGTATTTTTTATTTTTTACTGATGTCTAAAGATGCAATTTTATGTAATATTTACATGATTTGATCATTTTGAAATTGTAATGATTTATCATATTCTGGTGGCCATGAGGCGACGTGTGAGGCAAAAGGAAAGTGTGGAAAAAATGCCAATAATAATTGGCCTATTAATAAGGTTTTTATGAGCAATATATTATACCACTTCAATCTTTCAAACCACCATAACTATCGCATCAGTTGATGTAATCGAGTCTTAAAGAAAAAAATAGTGGCCATAGAAAGAAATAGAAAAAAGTTGAATCGCATAGATTTTTCAAAGCCCCATACTAACGGAATTTAATCTCATTCTGTACCATTTTATTGTTGACTCAGGTTAAAATAATGATATTGTAGAACCGATCTATGTATTTATGATTTAGAGGAAAATACGATGGATGATACACTTAAATTGGAATGTGACCGACCATAGAAAAAGATTAGTTTTTTTTGGTTTGCTCATATTTTACTTGAAATGATAATATTTTATTAATAAAAAAAGGATAAGCTTGTGCTCATGCACGTAACAGATGAACTGCATTAGACATCCTTTAACCAATGATGATGGTGTGTGTACGTGTCACGTATATTAATATACGTGTAAATTCTTACAAAAATCTTGGTTAGAATATAATATGTGCTGTGCTAATACTACCCTAGGTTTTATTGTTGGCCTGAAAATGCTTCTTTGTTAACCTATAATATTTACTAGAGTTAAACATTTCCGTAATACTTTTGGTGGACTACAATAGCCTTGTTCGTCGTTTCAATATTCCTTTTCATTCCGAGGTTTTGGGAAGTTTTATCCACGCTTATCAAGAATCTATTTTTATGAAAACATTTCTGTGTTGAACATATTTAAGCAACATTCCCGGTTGACCCTAAAAATAAGTTCCGGTGAGGTCGTGATCTTGTTACACAAGATTTTCCATGTAGGCATTCCAACCTCTACTAACTTTATACAAGCAATTTCCTCTGCAGATACTAACCCTTAGCTAAAAATATTTCATGGTGCGGCGCAGAACAGAGAAAATAAAAAAGAAATAAAAATCTTTTCTTTAAAAAAGAAAATACTTAAATTGATCCATTTTTTTCTGCGTTTCAAGTTGTCAATTGTGAAATAGTTTCTAAAGTATAGTAAGTACATACTCAGCCCATCATCTCCTCAACTCAAGCAGCAAGAATCATTTACAATTGGCTGCACGGAAATCTCCCAGTTCCTAAATGGGAAATTGTGAAAACCAGCATTCAGCCCAACTCACCTCACAACACTAACAAAAGAAGTCAACCAGGAGGCAAGAGATGAAAAAGGTGAGATGTTTTTTCGCCTTCAATAGCCCCGCACACACATTTAGTCTCGCCGGGTTTGAGAAAAAACGGAAGAAGAATGAAGAAAGACGAAGCAAGTAAAGATTTACTTGACTTTACGCCCCATTTCTCATTTCCACTTTTTTCCTCCTTTCTTCTGTTTGCTTTGGTACTTTTTGCAGTTTCATAAGAAGGTACACAATACATACACATACCTAAGCTTTCTAAGGAGAAAAGTGAGTTTCAGCAAAAAAAACTTGTATGATCATCACAATGACTGCGTTCTAATTGAAAATCAGCATGATCTGTTCTGCTGCAAAATACACTTTTTTATTCTGCGGACAATGCATGCAACAAACTTCTTTACCCAACTTTGCTCCACAAAAACATTTTTGCTCCAGAAATCCGTTGTAGCACTCACGTCATATTTAAAAGGTAGTCATATGAATTTAGCATATTTGTTTCAATGAATAAGTGGTAAATGCACGCGAATAAAACAAAGCACTCGTAGAAATACATTGATAACATGGCGTGTGCTGTGTGCGTGTAAGAAAAAACAAATTGACTTTTTTCTCTGTAACAATAAGAGCTTTTTTCAGACTTTTTAAGTTTACTTTGTTAAAAACAATTACCGTAACCGTGGATTTACTCTAGTTTGTTTGAAAACAAAGTAGTCATAATAGCTGCAAAGGGAGTAAGTTAAAAATTCACTTTGTAGTTTAGTTTTGGAAAAAATCCTAAGCACATCTAAATGCTATTTTTCCTTTTTTAAATGGGGAATATCTTTAAAAATGTATCTACTCTTCTATTGCAATGTATCAAAAGGAGAGATGTGTCATACAGTATGGGTATGTGAATGCCCAAAGATTGTGAATAAACTGGAAAAATGTTTTGTAATAAATATCGATTTTGCTTAAAAGCTATATAGGTATGTTGTGATTATGATCTTATGTAAATTATCATATTGTCTAAGTTAATTACATAATGCAGATATTATATTACAAGAGAAAGATTTTTAAATGAGATACTTACTGCCAATTAGAATAGGGCGTAGGAAGATCACCAATTGTGGTCAGCGTGAGCGTCGACCAGTAGAGTGAACCCAGGTACTTTCGAGTTAACGGAGCAAAATCTGTGTTGTTCGGGTGCTTGGGATCCGGATAGACCCAGGGACCTTTGAAGTGTTCAGCCTCAGATAGGAGAAAGTAGAAGCATCCAAACCAATGAGCAAGGAGCAACAGAATATGAATCAGATTCACCACGCGCCACACGTTTGGATATACTGTACGAGATTCTACCATGTAGTAATAGTTGTAGGTCCGGTAGATTTTTAGAAATCTTGGAAATCTGCATGTCAAACAAATTATTACTTTGTAACATTATCTGTTCATATATATCTATCAACATTTCATTTTTATACTTAACAAACTATACCCATACCCATCCAATCAAGTACACTCTCAACATGCATGCAAAAAGTCTGAGTCGTAACAACAATTTAAGATTTCTTGAAATCTTTCAACCTTCTTCGTTAGTATAAATAAGATTATATTTTTTCCTTTCCATTTTCTTTGTCACATGACTTTACTCAGACATTATTAGGCAAAATAAACGATTCGGATAAAAAGATCCATTCACGTTGAAATGAAATGATAAGACGTAATCAATTATTGCTGAACGAAAAGATTGAGTTGATTCCCCTTTTCGACTTTCTTCTTTCCCCATTCTCTTCTTTTCATGCTACTCATAAAGACATCCATAAAGATATCCAAAGTGAAAGCATTATTTGCTTCATGAGAGCAATATGACTCTGGTTATACAAGCGATCAGAATGAAATGAACAGAATAAAAAAAACCTAATAGAAAACTTAATGTTATTAAGATTCGCAGACAAACATTATTGTATACTATACACTATATCAAACGGACAAGTAATAATCATCCATGTTGAACCCCAGAAATGTACACACACATATCACTTTGGTTTATCAACATGAACCAAATTTTTTCAGGAATAAAGTGTACTTGAACAAAAAAAATGTTGCTATTTAAATGAAATGCATATCTTTTAGAAGTGAAATCTATGCCTTTTTTCTAAAATTCTCGTTGTACCTAAAATATTGAGAAAAGAGAAGAAAGCGTTTGCTGCTTGTATGATTTTTTATTTTAGAATATTAAAGCCTTTTATAATGACTTGTATTTACTCATCTACAATTTTTGTTTAAGTAAGCATCATCATGCGTAATCTGCTATTTTTTACTTTGCTATATGTGGCGGCCCTACATTTTTTTACGCCTCAAAAGAGAAACTATACAAAGTATACATGTATGTTTTCATATAAAAAGGGTGGAATGAACTAAATGAGCTGCTGGTGGATGACGTGCCTTGATACTGGTGGTGCGCTGCTAGCAAAAAACAGTGAAGACAAGTTAATTCCCTTTAAAACCACCAAAAAAATGAATTCTTCACAAATGCTTTTATACATTCTTCTCATTCTTTTGCAGCGAAGAAAAAAATCAAAATAAACTACACACAATAAGTAAAATAACCACATTACAATTCGTGTAATGTTTTTTCTCTTCATTTTGTGTAGATACACCCGACATAAATGGTTTTCCAAAAGAGAACATATCACGTTCCTTCATAAGCACTATACCATCCATACACCATCATGTTCATATTTATTAGAAAAAATCATTGCAAAATCCTTCCACGAACAAGCGCATTTTGCGACTTGCATTTATTTTTTGCTCGTACTTTCAAGACTTTTTCATTTTCGAATGGCACATACCGATTTTATTTTATCATCATCATCAATATGATCACGGCATACTTTAAGGCCATGTTTCAGCATGAATCGCAAAAAGCTTTTTCCATTTTCTGAAATGATTTTAAAATAAAGTGAATGCAATCTGTTTTCTTTCCTGTGTATTCTTACATGTAAATTACACTTACTCCTCTTTTTAGTTTTTAGAACCTTAACCATGTAAAATGGACAAGTAACACCACTTCTTTTAAGAGATCGACATTGGATACTGCTGCTACTTTTGGTATTCAATCGATTTTACTGTAAGTACAGCTGACTTTTATGACAAATGCAAATGGATGAATAATTTTGCAAAAAAAAACTGATTGTACAAGGATTAATCCTGCCTAAAAATGACAATGGTGGCAACGCAAGCATTTTTGACATAATTTATCTTAAATATCTTGTAACACGATAATGCTAAACTACATAACCTGAGTGTCAACTACGAAACTTTTAGCGATTTTTGTGGATACTGCACTTGACTAACTGTGGGACATAAATTAATCAACCAAAAGTCTAAAAAAAGTATCCTACGTGTGATACGAGTAGAACAAAAAAGTAAATTTGGTGGCATATTTCTTTTCCAAGGGAAAGGAAGGATTGAAGACAGCAAGAAAACTGCTCCTTTAATAAAAGAAGGGTTAAAAATGTACAAAAAGTTTTGTAGGTGTAACGCAAAGTAGTTATGTTATGAGTAATTGTAAGAGTACAACCAAAGGAAAGTATCTCATGAATATCAGTATATTGTTGTGTGCGTGCTTGTAAGTTGAAAAAAACTTTGCTCTACTTTGTTACTACTGCCTACTCACACTAGTGTTCTTTGACATAATATATATAATCTATGCATGTATATATTTTTGCACGCTAGTTACTCGCACGAAAGTAGCTCTTTTCACTATTTATACACATTTGTAACTATGTATAAAAAAAACATTTCAAAATTAAGACAATATATTAAAGTAGTGGAGATTCGTTTTGGGAAACACCTTCCTTTAATATAAAATCTTGCCTTCGTATAACTTTGTTTTCTGTACACTTCAAAAACTTCGTTTCTATTGTCATTCCATCTTCCTCATCTATCCGTCCTCGTATAAGTCCTTTGTTTTCCTATTTGTTTGACTTTTGTCTTTAACTTACGTGCTGTGTTGGGTTGAGAAGGTGGACAAGCGTAGTATTTTCTACGAGCAGAGTGCCTTTTGTGCAGAATATTTACAGGAAAGAGAAAACTTTTCGGTTTTTCCATCCTTCCTCTCTCACTTTCACCACATTTTACTCATGTAACGTAGTCCGTATATTCGGTATACGTAATTATCACGTGATCATGTCATGTCATCATGCCATTTTGTGAGATC